>JAQMYJ010000037.1:33815870-33833675 GCA_030014305.1 Clarias laeviceps
GTGGTCCTCACAAAGAGATAAAGACATGTATGTGTGTGTTTGTGTGTGTGTTTATCTGTGTAATATGCATGTGTAGTCTGTGTTTGTGTGTGTGTAATTGCATATAATTGTTTGTTTGTTTGTGTGTGTGTATTGAGGTGCGCGCGCACACACTCTTTAAATCATCAATAATTTGTGTTGAACTAAAAAGTGAAATAAAGTGCAGCACCGTTACAGTGTTCCAATAGCGTGAGTGTGCAGCTCTGTCTAATCTGTAATCTGACGCCGAGCTGCGTTTTTGTTGATGAAACACCGAACCTCTGAACTCTGGTGTTACTTGGCTGTTCGCCAGGTGGAGCGTGCGATTGTAATGACACCCCTCGGTCAAACCTCTCACACCATCGCAGCTGGAGATAAGAGTATTACTCATGTCTTAGAGAATAGATCAGTACATCAACATGATGTCATCGTTTTCTATATAAACCTTATAATGAACCGACTGATTTCATCGTGATTTTCATATATAGACCAATTTAAAGCTTTTATGTGTAATGTGTTTAAATGTGAGATGTAGTGTAGTGATGATGAGATGACAGAAAAGGTAACGTGAATTTCAAACCATTAAAAACAATAATCATATGCTCGCACAAGTTGATGTATGATAAACTCTAGAATTATTGACAGCTTGCATAAAAATATGCAAAATATTTGATAATATAGATTAAATATATTTAATCTAATAATATTTTAGATTTTGTTTGTGTGTGTGTGTGGCGGTTCATGACTCCAAAATCAAATAAATTAAATGTATATGTGGTTAAGGTTATAATATTTGAGTTTTGAGGTTATAAAATGTTGCAGTTCCTCTACAATCCTACAGGTGGTGCACTCTAAACCTTTCACACATTGGGAGAAATGCATCGGCCTCACTGGTTTCGGTAATTCAGTCCGGGAGCACGATGATAGAAAATGTCTGTCCTGTAAAGCTGTCCTGAGACGGAGTTCACAGACAAAATGGGGACAAAATGGGGTCTGTACAAGCGAGCAGTAAACACAATGTCAGCAGGTAGATGAGATAGAGGTGTAAGACTAACTTTGTCGGACTTATGAACGAATCCAACTTATGAATGGGCTCCTGGAAGTTTGGGAATATCATATCAGGTTGTCCCTGGTGATTCCCATCCTGATTAGACAGACTGAGCTTCCCTGACCTGAAACAATACATAATCAAATTATGAGAAGTTGTTGTTGCATGTTCTGTGAGTTTACAGATATATAGATTAGGTATAATTCTGTTATTATTATTATTATTATTATTATTATTATTTTAAATAAGAAGCCTGTTTGTAAGAACTTTCTCTAATTGTTCGAGGCGCAGATTTGAAACCCCGAGCCTCGTTTATCAAGCCGGATCGAAACAGATCAAATCATCAACTGTTCACAAGAACCTTGTTGTCGTTATATGTAAATCATCTGCATTGTGAAAGTGTAAAACTTTTTATTGTAGTTCAGTTTGTGAAAAACTAAGTTGTTTTTCCTTGAAAGAACAGTAAACAAGCTTCATCATAAACTATGCTGATAATTCCAGACTTAATAATGCAGTGATGGTGATCTTCTCATGCTGGTCTTCTCCCACGCAGGCTCTAAGGATCTGGTGGTGAAAGCTCAGGTGTTGGCTGGAGGACGAGGCAAAGGAACGTTTGAGGGAGGATTGAAAGGAGGAGTCCGAATCGTTTACTCGTGAGTGCGGTCTGGGAGTCAGAGTGCATCACTTCTTCTGTTTTGTCATGAATCCTGTGCAATCCTTTTTTTTTTTTTTTCTTTTTCTTTTCTCCCTCCCTCTATCAGGCCAGAGGAAGCGAGGGACATTTCCTCACAGATGATCGGCAAGAAGCTGTTCACCAAGCAGACGGGAGAGGCGGGACGCATCTGTAACCAGGTGTTCATCTGCGAGCGCCGTTATCCGCGCAGAGAGTATTACTTCGCCATCACCATGGAGAGATCTTTCCAGGTCTGAGCGCCGATGATGTCATTGATGATGTGGCCTTGAATTGTGGTGAATCGCATGACTGACTGTCTGTTAACGTTTTTAAACACAACCCCTTTTACACACACAGGTCGTGTAGTTGATCTGAGACCCGTTGGTTGATGGGAATGACATGTTAGATACATCACTGAGTGATTTATTTTTTTGTATTAGCTGAGTGTTTGTCTGAAAAAAAAAAAAAAAAGTCTCTCTAGTGATCTGGTTCCATATGATCAGAGTGATGCTGTAATTTGTCTAAACAAATTGGACGATAGCCTAAAGATTACACAATTAGACAGAGCTTAATTATTAAACCACAGTAAAACCTTTCTTTGGTGGTTTTGTCTCAATATGTGCACGAAAGCTTGAATGAGTCGAGGTTGTCCAGCAGGGGGCACCAGAGCATTATTTTAACCTGAAAAAATGTATAAAACTGCCTCCTAGGCAAAGTAACCAGTGGCTGAGGTGAAGAAACTGTCAATCATTGCACGGATCAGACAATCATATGGCTGAAGAGGAAATAATGTGTTTGTCAAAAAAAAAAGATTGACAGATGCAACATTTATGTCCTGCCCACTCCAGACTCTTAAACCGCAGCATTCCTCTGCATGCCCGAGCTGTAGATTAGTCTCACTCCACCCCTGATGATTAGAACGTTGGTGATGGTGTCTCCTCAGGGTCCAGTGCTGATCGGCAGCTCTCAAGGGGGCGTGAACATAGAGGACGTAGCAGCTGAGAATCCAGACGCCATCGTGAAGGAGCCCATCGACATCGTCGAGGGCATCAAGATGGAGCAAGCCATAAGGGTGAGGCAGAAGAGAGCATGGGAGATCAGAAATGAGCACTATGGAACGCTTTTGTCTAACACCGCTGTCTCCTTCCTCCTCCAGGTTGCTAACAAGATGGGTTTCCCCGTGGCTTTGGTGAACGAGGCGGCCGAGAACATGATCAAACTCTATGACCTTTTTATCAAATACGATGCTTCAATGGTGGAGATCAACCCTATGGTGGAAGACTCCTCTGGCATTGGTATACCACACACTTCTTTTTATCTTTCTCAAATAAAATAAACGTGGAAAATTTACACTGGAAGCCAATTTGCGGTGTATTTCTTATCGATAATGTAAAATCTTTGTCTTGTGCAGTGATGTGCATGGACGCCAAGATCAACTTCGACCCCAATTCCGCGTACAGACAACAGAAAGTGTTTGACTTGCGGGACTGGAGTCAGGAGGACGTCCGAGACAGACAGGCGGCTAAAGCTGATCTGAACTACATCGGCCTGGACGGCACCATCGGCTGCTTGGGTCAGTCAAACAACCCTAGCGCGTTTTATTTTAACAGCAATGATGTGGACGAGACTACAATTTTTTAAATTTAATTCTACACCAAACTCTGGACTTTCACTAATCAATTATTCATTTTCTTATTTTAATCTCACGCAGAGGTGGGCAAAGAACACAAATCATTTACTTGAGTAAAGATAGAAATACGATCTATTTTAATGAAAGTACAAAAGTACGTACCTTCGAATGTAGTCAAGTATCAAATCTCCAAGTTGTTCTCTCTCTCTCTCTCTCTCTCTCTCTCTCTCTCTCTCTCTTTCTCTCTCTCTGCTTCCTCACTATGAACGTGCTGTTTTCGTCGCTGTCTCTAACCGCCTCCACTTCTGAACACCTGCTACATGATTAAGCTTTTCACGGGTTAAATACAATTACACACTCTGGTTATGTAACGCGAAGCCATGCAGAAATCTAGTGAAAGTACAAAGTGACAAAATGTTTCTGAAGGATGTTGTGTAGCAAAAGTTAAAAGTATCCGCTAATAAAAGTAACGTAAGTAAAGTGAAATATGTACATAAGCAGAGTTATAAAGTGAATTTACTTGGTTACCTTCCACCTCTGATTTTATGTGTACACAATTTACAAACGCAAAAAAATCCTCGACATCCACTGGAGCTGTGAATCGCAGACAGACTGTCAATTCCATTTGATTAGATTTTTAGGCACTGTAATTTTCAATTCGATTCAATCACGCTAATGTTTACTGTCTCGTTCGTCTCAAGCAGCTGTATTTCTTCCAGGTTTTGAAGTAGTAAAGACTACATAAAGGATTTAGTAATCTATAAAATGTTGTGTAACTTGTCTTCTTAATTGTTTAAAAGTCATGTCTCGTAAAAAAAGATCAAATCTTTTGTTTCAGTCTTCTGCGCCACACTCCAGGCCAATAGGTGGCGGTAACCTAGAAGCGATTACTCTCATAAAACACGACTGTTTGTATAAGATGCAATTGTATATTTTAAGATAATTTATCAATTTTAGACCGTTAAAGTTTTTCTGAGTAATTTCAAAAGTGTGAATCGATTCCGTAAAAATTATTCGATTCATTGAATTGATCAAAGATAAATATTGTATTGCATAATCTATTACATTTATTTTAAATCAGAAACTAAACGGCCATAAGACAGTATTGATGCTGATTTTATTTATTTATTTATTATTTATACATAAAACGTGTGAATGCCAAAGCAGCTGCTTCTGAAGTTTATGCATCATGGAAGGTGAATTTAAAGTTTTGGAGAGATGATTTTATATGTGCCCCAAAATGGCCATTTTTCAGCGTTCTAGTGTCTCGCTTCAAACAATAATCATTAAAAATGCGAGTTATTCATATTTCTTTGAGCATTGTTACTAAAAATGGTGTAAGCTTCTAAATCACATGACCTTAAATAAGGCATTAAATGTCAAAGTTATGTTGTGATATCTTGACAATTTTGCATTTTAGAATAATTCACTTTTTCAACTTTGTATTTTCATGTAAAATTTAAACTCTCCAAGTTTCATCTGAATGACAGTTAAGATAGTTGAAAGATTTGAATTCAAAAAAGTAACTGACGCTATGGACACATGAAACTGTATTTAGCAAATGTGTTTCTTTTTATCTGATAAAAATATAAATGGATCGGGAGATAAGAAGCATTAAGTATTATGCAAAAATGGTGTTTTTATCACAAAAACGTTACAAAAATAAAGTTTTGGCCGAAAGCTAAATGATTAGTACTTAGAATTTTTTTTTGTGAAATGTAACTTGGGACTAAAATTTATTAATTTCAATTCTAAAATTGAAAGTTTAGTCTTTTTTGCACTGTAAGGACTGCTCTATTCGTTGTTCTTAGTATAGTGATGATAAAGAATCTTGAATCTTATAATAATAATAAACATAAAATAGCCTCCTAGACAGACACGCCCTCTGCTTCTGGGAATAGCTTTAACTGGTTGTTACAAAAACAAAAAAAAAAGTTTTAAGATTGGAAATGTGTGTTAATTTCCGTTTGTCCATTTAATGTTTATATTCCATTTATATATTTTAATATAATGACAACCCCTTCTTTTATCTCTCCGTAGTCAATGGAGCCGGTCTCGCCATGGCAACCATGGACATCATAAAACTACACGGTGGGACGCCTGCCAACTTCCTTGACGTCGGAGGCGGAGCCACGGCACACCAAGTGACGGAAGCCTTTAAGCTCATCACTTCAGATAAAAAGGTACTATAACTCCTTTTTATCATCATGGGACAGATGCGAGTCGCACTGATTAGGAAGCGAACTCTGACTCCGGTCGTATCTTTTCTGCAGGTGCAGGCCATCCTCGTCAACATTTTCGGCGGCATCATGAGGTGTGACGTCATCGCCCAGGGCATCATCATGGCCGTCAGAGACTTGGATCTGAAAATCCCCATCGTGGTGCGGTTACAAGGTGAGCGAGGAGGAAGTGGATGAAAAGGGCACGAAAATGAAGAAACTGACGGATCGGCGGAGAGATTTATTCTTTCGGCGGTGCAGAGGAAATGATGGCGTCTTAATATGCAGTCATTACAGTGAGGGAAAAGGTGGCGGGCGTGACATGGCATTTCAGCTGACATTAATTTAAAATAGTGACGCAAAGAAAACTTGGCAAAATAAAGAAGCAAGAGCTTTATTAGATCAGGTTATGTTGTAAGACTGCTTTATGGATTTTCATTTAATGAATTGGAATTTGTGTCAGAATTCATTACACTGATTTAAACAGAAACAAGAAACACTTACTTCCTGAATATAGAAACTAGTTTGAGACTCGACCAAGGTTTAAACAAACGCAATTTTTAAATGTTTCTTAAACCGTCCTCGGTTTGCCTGCCGGCGCTAATAATCACCCTAAAGATGCATTATAATATTTTACACACTAAAGCCTGTTTTTTTTTTTTCTTTTTTTTTTTTTTTCCTCCTCCTGTTCACATTTCTTCCAGGTTTTAATAGTGTACAGTAAGTCCCAGACTTACGAACTTTCGAGTTACATTCACAGAAGTAGCTCACGTGTATTGTACAATTGTGTACTGCCTTGCACCTGATACCAGTATTTACGGTTATATACAATATTTTCAGTGTGTAAGTAAATATACAAAATGTCTAAAGCCCCGGATTATTATATATGTGGGGGGGTGCGGGAGAAATGAGTTGGCCTCGCCGGTTTCAATGAATCAGTCAGATTTAGTCAAGTGGATTGGTGTGATTTACGTTGTATATTCGTATAAGGCGTACAAGACTCACTTTGTTGGACTTAAGAACTCGTTCGTAATTCGGGGACTTATCTGTATTGGAAACATTCATAACCCAGGTCCAGTCATTTCAGAGCTCCTTAGTCGTTTTCTTTACTTGATCCAATAATTTGAACCCTTCTAAAACAGCGACTTTATTTATTTATTTATTTATTTATTTATTTTGATCAGGCTAAACTAATGTAGTTTAGTATTTAAATGTAACTTTAAAAAGTAAAAAAAAATTGTTCATAAGTGTGTACAGTATGTGCTGAAAATAGACTTGTAAAATGCCTTTAAATGAGAGATATTGGGGTGGAGGGACGGGAGTGGGGTGGGTTATGATCCTTTCCTGTGGTAGTTTGTGTGTCACTAGACGAACTCCAATAGAATTATGTAGTTACTCTGGAAGTCTGCAGGTGGCGCTCTCTAAACTGTTCACACTCGCGGCTCAGCATCCTGTGTGTGCAACAAAATCTAAAAAAAAAAAATTTAAAAAAGGCCTAATATGTAATCCAGATATAAAATTCCATTTATGAAATTGGATCGCAATACAAATCGAATCAGCACCTACATATCGTAATAAAATCGTATCGGTTGTTCCCTGGTAAATCCCATCCCTACTTGTATTTATTGGTCAAAAATGCAGTGACAGCGCATGAGGGGGGAAAAAAAGTTGAGTTTAGAGGTCACAAAAAGCTGTGCTACAACTTTGGCTCAGTTTAGCAGTTCAGATCAAAACCACACGCCCCAGGTTTGAACCACTTCCTGCAGTTGAGTCAATTCAGAATTTAGAGGCACTCGGAAGCAGGTTAAAAGCACCGCTCACAGGCACTCGTTTCTCCCCCCCCCCCTTTTTTTTTTTTTTTTTACCTGAATGTGATCGCTGGAAGGAAAACACCAGGGTTTGATTCAGATTTATAGGCCATATCATATGAAGGCTTTGCTGTAATGACTGCAGTAAGACTGCAGATTTGTGTTTTCTGAAGAGCAGGCATCCCCTCTCTCTCTCTCTCTCTCTCTCTCTCTCTCTCTCTCTCTCTCTCTCTGAGTCTGTTAATCCTCACTGCTGTCACCGTGTCTTGCAGGAACGAGAGTGGATGACGCAAAGGCTCTAATCGCTGCCAGTCCTCTGAAGATCCTGGCCTGTGATGACCTGGATGAAGCGGCTAAGATGGTAAAAAAACACATTTAAAAAAATTTAAAAATATGTGGCACATGGGAGGGTCATCATGTGATTATTATGACACAGGAACCTGGCTGTAACCAGCATGGATTCATAGAATCGAAGCTGTAACCATGGCAACGTTTGTAATATTATACGTTAACCGGTATAACTTTATTTTAAACAAGCTGTGAAGAATTGTCTTTTATTTTGATGCTCTTGATATATTTTGTAATGTATTTTCTCTCTTCCTCTCCTGTAGGTCGTAAAGCTTTCTGAAATCGTCTCATTAGCCAAACAGGCTCAAGTGGATGTAAAGTTCCAGCTGCCCATCTAAAAAAAAAAAAAAAGAGAGAGAGAAATCGCCCATATCGATGAACCACAAAACTACAAATACTCCATGAACTGACTTTCTTGCTGCCCAGTTCCCATGTTCCCCATCCACCATGTTCTGCCTACGAAAAGCTTTCTTAATCCACTACGTGTCCGATGTAAAGTGTAGCCTTCTTTAGTGCTTAAACACGAGATACGCTCTCATCACACATTTCGTAGCGCTCGCCTGGGCTCCGTCAGTTCGCTCAGCTCAGCGAGCTCAGCTCAGGTCAGTGTTACTACCCGTTCTTTACCCTCGTTCAATTTGTTAATGTCTTGTTTTTTTGTTTTATGAAGAGGTGGACCTATTTATGTGGGACTGTATTTATACGGAAGTACTCTGAGACGAAGCAAGCTAGACGAAGAACATGAATTCCAAACTCTCACACACATCCCTAGTCTGATATAAATATATATATATAAAAAACAAAAAAAGCTCGCATCGTGCGTACTGGGATATAAGCGCCTTGTTTTTTTTTTTTTTTTTTGCTTCAATCAGTGTTTTATTTTCCCAAAGATCCTGTGGTGACCGTTTCCCCTACATACGATTCCCCGCCCCCTAAAACGCACAAAGAAAAACTTCTCCGGGAAATCTCTGTAATCGTATTGTGTTTGTTTGGCTGTGTTACGAGGAACTACTGGTAAGCAGGAGGAACTGAATAAAGACGGGAAAAGAAAGAGAAAAAAAAAATTCTGAGTTTTATGGCAATCCTGAGGATGATAAATTAAATTCTGTTTAAAAGTTTTAAGTTGAATGAAGGTTTTTTTTTTTTTTTTTTTTTTTTTTTAAAACAATGCGGTGTGTGTTTAAGATAGAGAATTAGACATAAATCATATAGAATTAGATATGTAAATTACATTAAAAAATTTATTTAGAAAAGCAGGTTGGATTTAGAGTGAGGAATAAATACTGCAATTTAAATTGCAGACGTTTAAATTATGGAGCAAGCAGGATGCAAGAATCCAGTTTGAAATTGTTGTTTGTAAAGAAATTTTTAAATGACGGTGCTGGTACATGCTGGGATAAGTGATAAAAAGAAAAACAATGATAACAACAACAACATGGCTTATGACATTTTATTCACCAGTTGAAACAAATAAATTTCAATAAAAAAAAAAAACTGTCCTGTTTAGAAATGAGCTATAACTGATTAAAAAAAAAAATTACTATGGTAACCGAAACAACCTCTCTATAACTGTGGTGAGCAGAAAAGCATCTCAACATGTGGAAACGCGAGGTTATGACAGCAGGTAAAACCACCAGGAATCTACAGCTAAGATAAAGATGAGAAATAAAATTGCATGGGTTTTTGGTTTTATTGTGTAAAATGAAATAAGATATATGTTTGCAAAATCTTAAATGCCCTTATAAACAATAATAACAGTAACTGCAGAAGAAACTGATCTGTCTTCCTGATCGATCCGGACCGGTGTGAAGCTGTTGAGTAGTGGCCGGTCCCTTTACTCTCAGCGAGACAAGACGGATCTAAAGAGCCGCTCTATTTGCGCTGAAGAGTAAAGGGATTTATATTCGGCCCCGGCCAGGTGTTAATGTGCACATAAATTTAAAATGAGCCTGCCGGCTGAACTCGGGTTCCTCCTAAGGCCTGAACAGGTGCACGTCCACTGTGGAAGAGGAGATTAAAACAATAAATCCATTACTAAATGGCCTCATCGTAGCAGCTTTGTCTTAAAAGGAGAGAAATGATTAAACGGCTGCAGACGGCATAAAATTATGCTATTCATGAGTCTCGTACATGGGCTGATTAAAGATAGTATTCATTAGCTATATATACACACAGATCTATAGTAGCAGTACTAGTTAAAAGCTTAGACACACCTTTAACTTTTGTTTAGTGATTTATTTTTCTACAATCTAGATTAATACTGTTTTTTCAAAACTATGTAATAGCACTCAGAGAATAAGAAAATTAAGTGACAAAAACCAAAACAGGTGTTATTTTAAGACGTGGAGATCAGCCTTTATGGATCAGTTCTTGCTAGAACATTATTGTGCCGCTTGCATTTGCAAAACCCATCAAGCTCCATGATGAAACTGTCTCTCATGAAGATCTTCCCAGGAAAACAAGATCAAAACTGACGTTCATTTAGAGTCACCAGCCTCAGAAATCACCAATTAACAACCAGCACCTCAGATTCGAGTTGTTATGAAGGATTTACAGAGCAGAAGGAGAAGAAACATCTCAATATCAACTGTTCTAAGGAGATTATTGTATATTGTACAGAAATAAAAATGTCTTAAATTCCTTTCATATAGTTTATATTTAACAAGAGAATCTTGTGATTGTGGAGCATTATTTACTACAACTCTTCTCTCTATCACTTTATCACTCCCTTGCATCCACTGTATCCATCGTGAGCCAAGAGACAGAACTGCACAGACTTTAGTGGATGAATGTAACACATTCAGCACGGCGCAAAAGTCGTGAGCCACCCATCATTTCTCAATGTTTTGCTTTCTTTGTAGTCTTGAGCAATAGTTCTCCAGGCTTCCTAAGAGACTTTTTCCGTCTCTCATTTTCAGTCCAGTCCCTGTACCTGACTGGTTTAGAGGAATGTTTTGTGTTTGTTAAGCATTACAGCGACCAATGAATCTTTTAACCATAAAAAGCATCTGACTTAAGGCATGAACCAGTGAGAAACAGGTGCAGATGATGACAGATGGTCAGGACGGTGATTATTACACTGCTGATGCTGAATGCTGAGGGCTTGGAACAGACGAGAGGGGAAATGAGGTCGCTGCTGAGGTTGTTACAAGAACAACCAGTTTTAAAACTTTTTGGCACTTTGCAGCCTGTCGCAGTAAAACATTTATTCCCATTGTTGCATTTTAATTGTAATTTTATTTTATTTCATTTGAAGAATTGAGGGTTGGCTCAAGACTCAAGCACAGTACTGTTGTGGAAATATTTGTAGAAAACAGGAACAAATAGTGGAATTATTCAAATCTTTGAATGAAGTCCATGCTGAAGTTCCACCATTTTAACGACTTTTGTAAAGGAAAAACAAAGAGAAGTAAATGTAGAAACAGTTGAGAAAAAATGAGGAAAGAACATAAAAGATGGACAGGAATCAGGAAAATAATCAGAAAAGATGATTTCTCCATAACATTTTAAACTCACTACAACATTTATCTCAGAATTAATAAAGAAAAATCATTCCATCCCAGTTTAAATGCTGTATTCCAGTGAACATTCAGGTTCCAGAAATTTCAAAACCTATGAGAAATAAAAGTTCCAATTCCAGTCATTTTTTTTTTAAGGTACTTTTTTTCTTAGCTTTTTAAAAACGTGTCCATTCTTTAGACACTTTTTATACATAGAATTCTGCTCATGCTCATGAAGGGTGCCGATACTTTCGGAGGTCACAGTGTTCTAGTTACAGCTGGTGAGTTATGTAATCGTTACTGTTCATGGTCTCGCTCTTTCCTTCTCACACCACAGCTCAGTCTTATCCAACTTCCTGAAATGTGGGCATAATTACCCAGCATGCCGTTCTTGTATTTGTTTTACTACATATGTGTATTGTTGTAAGATGTTGCAACTCCTGAGCTGGCATTATTCTTTGGTGGCACTTCAAGGCTCAACTTTATCTTGGCGTGAAGGCGTGCGAGGGCTTTGCCTGTGAAATGCGCAGGACTAAATTGAACCGGCTCTGTAGAACGGTATTTCTCGGGGATTTGAATTTGTCTGGAGGACGTCTGATGAAGCCACATTCGAGGTGGAAGCGTGTTGTGAGGGTGAGGAGGTCAGGGAAAGGCCACAGTAGCTTCTTCGCTTTGTTATAACTCAAAAATCAAGCATGCTCATGCTCATAGAGGCCTGGAGTCATGTATTATACGCGGATCTTTTTCTGCTCGAGTACTGCTTTCGAGTAAAAGTCATAATTCCTGACCTCAGACAAGGGAAAAAAAAACAACAAACATGTCCCTGCAGGTGGGCTTCAGTGAGTGGCGTCAAAAAAAATAGACATGGCTTCTAACCATACTAAGAGTAAACAAAGCGTCACTTTTTACCTTTTAAATGTGGTTTACTGTATATACAAGTATTAACTTTAGATCGGTAACCATACAGATTCTGTATATTCATTATACTGTTACTACTGTATAATACTGTAAAGTTCAGTGTTTTATGTAGTAGGTCAATTGTTACAGTTAGCTTAATAGCTTGCTGCTAACAAAAGACAAGCTTGGAGGTGTCCACCCCCCCCCCCCCCACACCCCCATTTTGAAGGGCGAAAATGACATAATTCGAAACACCTCTTTCCCATTTCTAAGGTAAGTCATGATCCGTGGGTGTGTATGAGAGAGATCCAGTTAACTTGTGGTCGCCCGAACTGGAGCATCTAATCCACGCATTTGGTTTGGCGCAGGTTTTTATGCTTTTCCAAAAGGGCTGCGCCGAACCCTGGTGCATATCTCTACAAGAAAGATGGAGGGAGATATGCTCATTAGACGAACACGATTGAAAAATAACTAGTAAAAATATGTATGGAAAAAAAATGACAGAACAATAGCCGCATACACAAGGAGTTAAAATTATACAGTACCGTGCAAAAGTCTTAAGCACCCTGTGTTTTTCAGTACAAACTTTGTTATGGACATTTTTCATTTGATGACTTTATTATTAAGTCAGTGCAAAAACAGTTTTTCTGATTTTCAAATATCAGTATTCAACCACAAAAATGTTAAAAGTTGCCAAAAAAAGAATTAAGTCAGAAAAGAAAGCAGCACATTGTATAAGCACCCACATTTTAGACCAAAAAAAAAATAATGTTAGCCGCGTGGTTTGGCATGTGAAAAAGAAGCCGGTGCATCAGGTAAAGTCCTCAGAAGAACTGTGGACGGTTCGTCAGAATGCTCAGTAAAACTTAGGGACTGTTTTTTTTTTAATTTTTTTTTTTTTATAAAACTGCACAAATTGTACCTGAAACTAAAGCTAACATACTTTGTTTTAAACAAGTTTGCAGAAGTCTTAGAAGTCTTCAAAATGTTCCAGCTGAAATTCATTTCAGATCCTGCATTCTGGCTGCTTGAATTTCTTTCTGTTTCACTCCTTTACCAAACATCCTCTTTCAGTGTCTATAGATAAAAAAAAATAAAATAAAATAAAAACGCCCCCAAACACCCATTTGTGGAACTGCATTTTTCTAACCAATCAGAACTGGAAACTTTTTGGGAGCTTTTTAAGGTTTGGGAGTTTATCAAGCATTTGCAAACCATTTTCATCTTTTTTTTTTTGTGCAGCTTGTTTAACAGTATAGATTTACTGTCCTCTGAAAAAACTCCACATACAGCCATTATTGGGCAAAATAGCTGGGAACAAAAGTGAGTGAGCAAACCCAAAGTGATGACAGCTGTACATCTTCATCCATGCGAAGTCACACATCCTATTCATCATGTTCATGCATTTATCAGTGGCTGATTATGTCTCCAGACCTGAACCCTATTGAACATCTTTTATTAGACAATAAAGTCTGCATGTTGTTAGAGGACAGTAAATCTGTACTGCTATACAAGCTGCATTTTGACTACTCTAAAGTAGAACCAATTTTCATTTCTATTGTGTCGTCCCTTGAGGACATATAATAAAGTGATTGCTGAAATATGAGGGATGTACTTACTTTCTTACAAAACTAATGCATGATCAAAAATGGGAGGAGTTGTGCAGAAGAGGGTTTTTAGTTATATGAGGTCACAATAGGGAAAAAGTCTAATAGGCTTGTTTCCGGGAACAGGAAGTGTCTTTTTTTTTTTTTTCGTGTTCTTTTGCGTGCAGAAATAAGAGGGGAAAAAAAGTGCATAATAGGTCCCCGGAGGTCATTTTCATACAGTTGTCTTAAAGAAACGAATGAAAAAAAAAAACCACACTACAAAATTACCTTTATACTGTATTTGCATTGATGCATGTAAACCTTGGGGGGGAAAAGATTATACATAGAGAGATTTATTATGTAACTATTTGAAAGCAGTCTATTGCTTTAGATTAGAAAGGAAAGGAATTTAGTTTCATGGCGTGTGTAAATACAGAATCTCAGCTCTTTCGTACAGGAGTTTCACCTAAAACTCACTAAAAACTTTATTCCCTGCAGTCTTTTCCACTCATTAGTCACGATGCCCTGATGGCGCTTCATAAATCTTACCCTGGAAGAATTGACAGTGAATGAAGATAAAGACGGAGCAGCGATTTTCACCTCTCACCCCGAGCAGCCATTAAACAGACACAGATCAGTTGAAAGTTGTCAGGATCGAAGCAGGCGCTACCTGAGACCTTATTTTAACAAGCTCACAGAGGAGACGCTGCATTTTCATGAACATTTCAGCGTCTTCAGTGTGTGTTGTGGGAATTCTCTCGCCTGGACGGACGTAACACTGTGTTTCGCCGTGGAAGTGGGAGGTGAGTGTGAGTGAGTAAGAGGGCGCCGTAGGGGTGAAAAAGTTTGGTGAGGAAGAGCGCCCAGTTGCCTTGGTTACGTCCTACTATAGCATCGCCAGGGGTTTGGCTTTTTTAACGTTCTCTCGGTTGGTTGTGATTGTTTCTCGCCCTGGAAACGGGAAAACGATCACGTTTAATGACTAATTAACGTACATTAGGGTTTTTTAAACAGAATATTATAAACTGGACATTCCAGAAGTCTTGGCACCCTTCATGCAAGAGGACATTAAAGTTTTTTTAATTATATTTTCATAATTTAATTTTGGATTCTTTTTGTTGTTGCAAAACTATTGGCCTCCTTACTACTAATATTTAACAATACCATCGCTGGAGACGAGAACAGCGATGAGGGTCCTTGTTTCATGTCTACAATGTTTGCTGAAACAATCATTTTTTGTCCCTGTGATCACTTCATCAAGTGTTCTGGTTCATTATCTTTCTCAAAGCTTTATTTATAGCCAAATCTGTATTAACGTCTGGAGAGGATCTGGTGTCAGTGTTAGTCAGAAGGTTTGCAGTGACTCTGGTGAAGGTCATGTTGGTGAGAAAGGACGGAATTATTAAAAGCACTAATAAAAGAGCGATTCTGGAAAATGTCTTTTTTTTTTAAGTAAAAACTCCATTAAATTAAAGTTTTGCATTTAGAAGCCATATTACTGACCATCTTAGGGAGGAATTCATAGTCAAAATTTTTTTTTTTTTTTTTAAATATACCTCCAGGGTTACGGTTCGATTCCTGCCTTGGGTCTGTGGGCGTGGAATCTCATGCTTGGTGAGCTTCTTCCACCTACTTCAGTTCCCCTCCACAGTCCAAAGGCATGAAATGTAGGCTAATTGGCTTTTCCAAATTATTAGTGTGTGAGTGAATGTGCTTGTATGCGCTGTGTTAGCTTGGCATAATCCACTGCCCCAAGATTCAGGCCTCCATCAACACTGTGCAGGATAAATGGCATAGAGAATGAGATAATATTTTCTCTTTTATTTCTCCACCCCTCTCCTTACGGTCTCCTCATGGTGTCTCATCTCGTTTCTTACCTAAAAGAGGGAAACTTATTCCTGATTTACGTTCATCGTTATCCAATTAGTTTGTGATTTAAAAAAAAAATTTTAATAAATAAATTCCTTTGTTAGCCATTCTGGTGAAAAACGTATCCCTAAGTATTTATCTGTTGAAGAAACAAGAACGACTCTTTGCTCTCTATAAACAGCAGCATCCAATCAGATGTCTAAAACTACTTACTCCAAAAACCCTACTCGCTTTAAAGTGCAATATTTGAGATTTCTGATATTTTTGTTGTTTATTTTAAAGTAGTACTATAGAAATCCCACAATGCACTGCTTTAGCCAGTCTAAATTGATGTTTCCCAAGAGTCAGCGTTCTCGACTCATCTTTATCGAAGCTATTTTATTTATTTATTTTATTATATCAACATAAATGGGTTGCCAGTATATCACCTCACTGAATTTAGACACATTTACAACACATAAGAAGAACTTGCAAATGTCTGCAGGTTTAAAACAATAACCTTTTTTTTTTAAAGTTTGGTCATGTGATGCTTCTGTTTTATATATATATATATATATATACTGTAACTGAAAATCATTCATCCACAGAAATACCCACACTTGCACTCTGTTCAAGATTCAAAGAACTTTATTAATCCCAGAGGGAAATTGCTTATTTTTATTAATCCCAGAGGGAAATTGCTTATTTTTATTAATCCCAGAGGGAAATTGCTTCAACAGAAATGTATTAATTTAATCACAATAATTTGCTAGAAAACAAGATCTTGGTGAGCGAAATTAGACATGAAAAATGCTGATAGAGTGAACATGGGGCATCATGATTCCCGCCCCGATGGGCCTGTCATAGTGCTCGCCATTCCCATGTTTGACCACTTGGTGCAAATAATAGCTCTGGAACTGCATGATTTCTCCGACTCTCAGCACACGTAACCAGCATTATCATTCTCATAAAGCTTATAATTAGCCACAATAGGGTTTATGAGAAGATAAAGCTCTGTAAGCCTGTAATTAGCCACATTAGGTTTATTGGAAAGATTAAAACTCTGCAGGAAATTGGTGACCCGGGACTCTGGAAAAAAGTGATAAAATGTTCAAAAATCATTTTTCAAACGATACAACCTTAGTCTTACAGAGCGGCGCTGTGAGATCCGGTGTAGCACTGAGCTTTTAAAAAGAAACACTGTCTGGGACACTTTAAGGTTGAGACACTTTCAAAGTTTCATATTTCAAAGTCAAACCTTTCACTTAATTTCATTTTGCCTGTCAGGGTGCTTTATGTGCATCGCTGCCATCTCTCCGGTGAGGATTCCATAACGATATTCTCTCAGGAAGAGTGGAAAGAGTGAGTCTATGGGAATGAGATGCAAATGTATTGTAGCCTAGTTTGTCTGTGCGACACTGAGGCCGGGGGCATCGGTTCATGAATATCAGATTAATAACCAGGCTCTGTTTATCCATTAGCACTTGCAGGCCCTGGAGGATTCTGAGTTTGCGATTTGCAGGAATGTTTGAGGCAGAGATTCGATTTTTGCCAGCTACATCTAAAAAGCGATCCAATGCTAAAACTTAACTCCATGAACCTTCATTACATGTCGAGTGGATAAACACGTCTAATGGCTGGAGTGAGCCTCAGATGTCACCTGAGTCTCTTTGTTATTACATTAGAATCCAATAATGGATAATGTTTGTAGCTCAGTTTACTTCTGGTAAGTCAGGTATATATATAAATTTGTGCGCCCTAAAATTAGAAGCTCAGATTTCAGGTCTGGCGCATGATAGGATGCAAACCAGGTCCAATCCTCTGTTAGTCTCGACCTCCCTTTGCTTTTCAATCCAAATTCACACCACGTGTTAAGGAAGTTGGGACTAGTTAGTGATGTAATTAGTGATGCATTTGCTCTAAAAGCTGAGACCTAATACAGTTTGGTATAGCATAGCATATAACATTATTGTATCGTATACTAAATGAGTGTGTGAGTGTGTGTATGTGTGTGTGCCCTGCGATGGATTGGCACCCTGTCCAGGGTTTACCTCGCCTCGTGCCCTAAGTCTCCTGGGATAGGTTTCAGGCCCCTCGCGACCCTGAATATAGGATTAAGCGGTATAGAAGATGAGTGAGTGAGTAAAGTGCAGGGTCGGCCATTTATATGGATACACCTTAATAAAATGGGAATGGTTGGTGATATTAACTTCCTGTTTGTGGCACA
>JAQMYJ010000037.1:33836405-33849625 GCA_030014305.1 Clarias laeviceps
ATTTAGTTAAATATACTTTAGTATTTCTACAAGTTTTAGGTTTCAATTACTATAAATAAAATTTATTTCTTTTATCAGTTCTAGTTTTACTGGATTGTAAAAAAGTTCCCGTTTTTTTGTGTCATCCTGTATATATATATATATATATATATATATAAAAAAACAACTTTTGGACATTCTCTATTTCAGCTCAGGTATAAACTGGAGTCATGTAGCTGAGGTTGAGGAATGGGATATCACACACATCATGCTTACACTGCTGGAATTTTTTCCTCTTCTTGTCCACACCTACATCAGTTTGAATTCCGAACACAGACATGATTTTTTTCGTCTATACAGACACAGGTATATTTTAAACACGTTGCACCTCTGAAGGATGACATATTCTCGACATTTCTCGATGAAGCAGTGCGGACGTGAATTACATCATCTGTATTAATACCATTATGCCATGCTATGATTTATATTTCCATTATAATTATAGTACTGGAGCTCAAACAAAGGTGAGGAGGCACGGCTCAGCTCGGCTCCCCTGCGGCCGCCTCTGGTAATTTGCATTTTGAATGAAGCACCTTTTATTATATAAGTAGCTAAAACTGATTTCACAGAAAGAGCTCTTTCAGGACAATAATTCACCCAGCTTTTGAAATACAAGTGCATGTTATTATTTTTGTATAAACCTTCGAGGGTCACTTTTATCTTCATGTCATTAATTTCTCATCAGTGTTTCACTGAGTAAAGGGTGAAGCTCTCTCTCTCTCTCTCTCTCTCTCTCTCTCTCTTCCTCCCCCAGATATGGCAGGCGGCTCTCTGTCGCCATGTGCGGCGTGTGTGTGGAGAAGGCTTACTCCTCTTCAAAGCTGCGGACCGCTCTAATTCAATCACACTGCGTCCTAATGGGATTGAGGGCTTGTCTGCTCGTCCGTTGAGGACATGGTTAATTGTGTCGCCATGCCGCATTTAGGAGATAATATGCAGTGTTGGTCGTACCAGGTGCAGGATGTGCACAGCTTCAGCTTGTGTGTGTGTGCATGTGTGTTAGTGTGTGTGGGTGTGGATCAGGACGAGCGCTCAGTCACAAGTCTGGGAAATGAAACTTTGCTATGGTATTAACTTTAATTAGCTTTTATTTCCGCACCTACAGAGCACGGTGCAATTGTGTGTGGCTTCCTGCCAAAAACAAAAAGAGAATTGTGTGTGTCTGTGTCTGTCCATGTGTGTGTATGTTGGCATGTGACTCCCCTGCACATACACACCTTACAGCATCATTATTGCATCGTTTCTAATGTTAGAAATGACAACTATGCTTTACATACACTAGTGTTCACACACTAATAACTCTTCTAACCATTTTTCTTTCTCCACCTCACATTTGCATGCTTTATTTAATGTTATTGACTTCAAGTATCACACTGAGAAAATAATAGATCTCAGTAAAAAGAGTGGTGGAGCAGCTGAGATAAGGAACGCATTACCATAAAAGATTGTGAGGCTCAATTTGTAGCTAAAAACAAAACATACAGTATCTCTTGCTTTTGTGTTTAAATTTACATTACTTTCATCTGTTTTATACGTGTATATATATTCTATATCAAATTTTATTCGTTCAGTCACTCCTATTATTTCTTGCATTTTTATAAACTCCTAATCCTGTTAGTAAAGATCCACTTAAACCCTCTCCTATTACTCACTATTTTTGTACACTTTTCTGGCCACAACCTTCAGAATCTCAGAGTAATATATGATTGGCACATGAAAAAATAATCAAATTTATTAAAATATTTGATATATGGGATGCTTCGTCAAATAAGTTGAGTATTAAATCTGTATCCTTATAGTGACTCACAGCGAGCCAGTGTAGAACACAGAATGAGACAGCGAGGTTTTTTATTGGATTTGAAGGTGAGAGGTGAGGAGTGAGGTGAGTAAGGCAGGTGGCTCTGGTGCAGTGCAGGTACGTCACGCCTGAAGTTGCTCAGGGAGGGAGATCGGCACTGACTGATGCATCTCTGTTAATGGAGTCTGAGGAAGATGAAGATGTCATACACTGTATGTGCTCTGAGATCCGAATCAGTTGTCTATAGTGCTGGTCTCATTTTACAGTGCGCCTGGGACAACAAAGAGGGCAAAAGGCCAAAGCGATCAAGTTTCCAGATGCGCCAGCCATGTCTTGTTACAGTGCCCTTCTACCACACTGACTTCATAGAACCACAACAGTATGGCTGCTGACATGATGCTGTTCATTTAGCACCTTCCTCTCAGGGTCGCTACCATGTCATAGTTGCCACATTGCTGCCCCCCAGCCCCACTTGCCAGTGTGAGAAACCCATCCATGTTTCTGTGCTGCTCTCCTGATCTATTTTGATTTTTCAGGAGGAAGAGAAACCATCTGGATATTGTTGGATCAATATCTTCTTCCTTTGAACAATCCCTTTAAAAGCCAGGTTTCACTACATGGATGAGTAGCTGCCACATTCAATGCTTGGAATGTCTTTACCGGCCAATGCCTCCTTCAGACCTGCAGTAGATAGCAGTGATTCCAGACCTCCCAGGATCTCCCAGAGATGTTAACACCTGAAAGCGAAAGACAGTGTCATCTAAGAATGCTACAGTGAAGTGCTGCTGTGGTTGGCAGATGATGTCCATCAGTTGCTATAATGTGGTTGGAGCAAAGCCACCCATGGCTACTGGATGTAGCAAAGGTGTTTTTTATTTCTCGTTGCTGTTTAGGGGCTTTTGCCAATAGTTCATGGTTAAGTCAAGCGAGGAATTTAATTAAGATATCCCTAAGTGTGCAGTGAGTTATTCCAATTCTGGGAGGGTGTACATATCAAACTATCAACTCCGACACTTGATTGAGCCAGTGGAAGGTGGTACAAAGCCTGATTATGCTGCTGGACTTGGGCATGGCAGCTGGCCGCTGGGACTCGATAATGGAATTGATAATAATTTTGAGGGAAGTCTTTATTCCGTGCCTTATCTAGTGTATGAGACTAATTTATACACTAGATACGTCTCTGAACCGTTGCACTTACTGGACTGCTACAGCTTGTAGTTGACAGATCCGACGTTCTTGATGACCAAATGTAGACCTTGCCATTATGTGAGGAATTTACAGCTGTTGCTGTTGGGTAGCAGGAGAAGGACTCAGTTGCCAGAGGTTTTGTTCTGCCTGGGCTCACTCTACATGTAACCCATTCCATTCAGCTCAGTGTCTTTTGAATGTAGACAGTCATAGTGTGACTTTCACAGTTTTTCTTCTTATGCTTCTTTGGTGAGATCAAGGAGTCCCCTGGGTCTCCACCTGAACAGCAGTTCAAATTGTGTAAATTGCATGGAGGCTTGAGGTATTTTTCAGATGGCTAACTGCCAAGGTCTGATTAAAAAGTTTGACAAGGGTCTGAATTTGCTTTGCAGCTGGCACAAATTCTCCATGAACTTCAGCCACTTTTCACGATTAGGGGAATTGCTGTGGCATATCTGGTTGCATAGTCTATATTCATAAGGATGTAACTGTGTTTTCTTGATGATTTTGTTGTGGATTTTTTCCTGTGTGGTCACAAACAGCATAAACGGGCTGCCATAGTGTAAGCATGTTGATACTGAAGGCACCTTAGGCAAATGTTTTTTTTTACCTCACCCTCCATGCCAGATCTCTTGATTATTTTTTAATGTGCTTTAACTCCAAGGGGATGCGTATGAGCCAAGTAACAGATACATGACTGTGCTAGTTTTACATTGCAACACCATGAGAACTGGGTGTCCTTTGGGAGAACCGATGGGCAGGCTGAAAAGATGAGCTTCCTAAGTCCATCTACTGTGATTTGGGTGGTGTGTGACTTGGGAGTCACCAAGGCATGGAGACTACAGCAGGGTAGCCAGACCTTCTGGGCTGTAGGGGCCAGACATTTTGGTTCTATGGGCATTAGTACTGTGTCACAGTGGCCACAATCCTATCAATGATGTGCACCAGAAGGAAATACATTTTAGTACTCAGAGTCAAGTCTGCCTGATAAATTATGTCTGGTTAATTTTTAATGGGCATGTAAAGGTTTAAACGAAGATTTTTCAGCCTGTGTTCCTCATAATATGGTCCGAGGACTGCACAAGAGATGCAGTGTAACATCCACAAACTGCAGAAGTGACTGATCAACTTAATGAGTTTGAATCTGAATCTCAATCAAACACAAACAAGTGGAAATGAAGATGGTAAACTATGGAATGTGCTGTTCATATAATTAGAGAAGGCTGTAAATGCCTCGGGTTCTTTGGGTGAAAATTCAAACAATACAAGCAAACAAACAATCAGTCGTAATGAGGCCCTGGCTACAAAAAGTAATCCACTGGAGAACACTTGTCATGTTCATTACTCATGTCATGTTTTATGTTGGAGTGCAGCAATCTGCAAATTTCGATAAGTAAACATGAAGGCAGCCTTAGAATCAGGTTTAATAAGTGGATGCACCTAGAGACCACTGGGGGACATCAAACAAAGCTGTATGTAGAACTGTGTGTGACGAGTCAGAGGGATAGACACTGAAGCAGCAGCCTGTTCCCAGGTGAGCAATTACAGCACAGCCAGCGGCCACACTACACACACACACACACACACACACGCACAAATACATAACACTGCCACCCCCAGACTGTGTCAGGACAAGGGGGCTCCGCAGGTTCAGGGCTCATCTGTCAGAGTTGAGCTGCAGAGGCGTAGGGGAAGTGACGGAGAGTTTATTTTTTCCCACTCCCCACAGCCTGCCAGTCTCCCGCTGCTATTCTTCCAACCAATGGCCTTCTTTCTCACCTTCCTACTCACTCTGGACTCAATCCTCTGGCCTTCAAAACCTCTAATGGCTGGCAGATGCAAAAGGTGGTTTCAGCTGTTGTTTCCTGTTTCGGTTGTTTCGGTTTTTGTTCCACTGTTCATGTGGACAAAGCAAAAGAGATAATATGAACCCATTTTGGTCTGTTCTGATCTTTTACTCCCTTAAATCACTTTTTCTTTTTCATTTTTCCCCCAGAAGAGGTGCCATCAGTAACCTTGCTCATTTTAATAATAGCGTAAGTACATGTGCATTGGGGCAATATTAAATATTGATTGATAATAAGAATTAATAATATATTTGTAATATCTTGTGATGGCAGAGCTCATAGGCTAAAAATGCTTGACGACTAAGTTGGATTATTTTTAAGGAATATGTGTGCGGTTTTCAAAACCAATCTTGGTTTACTGTGTACTACTCCAAGAGGAATCGAGAGTTGGGTTCAACAATGGTGCAAATGTGTGATCTTTTGTATACACTATATGTACCTTTGTATAGAGCAGCGGTCTCCAAATCCAGTCCTGGAGGGCCAGTGTCCAACACAGTTTGGTGATTCTTCTTCTCAAACACAGCTGATTTAACTAATCTGTTAATTACTAGGTTCAGTAGGTGTGTTTAGGTGTTGGTGAATTACAAACTGTGTTGGTCACTGGCCCTTCTGGACTGGATTTGGAGACCCCTGGTATAGAGGATGAGCTACTCTACCAACATGACCCACGAGATATACCAACTTGTGCATTACGTTCAGCTGTTCTACCAGCTTTAATTTTATTCCACTCATAGTTGCCAAAATGCTCCAGGTCTATTTAACTGCAGGTGGAACGGCAGTGCACCACCATCTTCATTCTATCATTCCACATGTTTTTGGTTGATTTACAGTAGATCTTGGTTCTGACAGCACAATTCCAAAGCTTTACTTGTTAAAGCACATTAATTTGTTGATTTCCTCTATGATTTGTGCTTTGAGTCTTTATTATTATTCATCATTAACTGTACATCAAAACCCTGTAATCAAAATTCACTGGCTTCACCGTTGGTGCAGAATTCTTTGGGTGATATGGTGGCTTATATTAGTGCCAAGTATATACAGTATTTTGTAATTATTCTAAGTGGTCCCATGAGACCAGAAGACATTTTACAACATGTGTTGGCAAAATGTATGCAGGCTTGGAATTTATTATAATTTTTTTGATTAACAAAAAAGGGCTTCTGTCTAGCCACCACTACCCTACAGCCCAAACAATGAGGAATACAAGAGATATTATTTTCTCATTGATTTCGCATCGACTGTAATTTCAACATTTCTACTGCTATTATGTCTCTAAATGGTCAGTTTGGATATTTTATATGGACACCGTACGGTGATGGAGATTCGTTCCATCTTGCTCTTGTGTTGCTCCATCACACATCAAGTTGTTCTCCAAAACTGATTGCTGTTTCCACAGAAATAGTTCAAATGATTGAAAAGTGTATGTCTGTGATGTATATTTAATGTTTCCCAAATGATCCATTTGCCCATGAGGATTTGATGGCAAGGCTTCAGAGAAAGACATGAGAAGTCTGAGCAGGCTAAAGGAATGAACAAATTAGCTTCAGTAATTCTATAAATACAGGATGAGGAGAGAAATGTGGTTGTGCGTGTTCGTGCGCACGTGTTTGGGTGTTTTTTTTTTTTTTTTGTCGCCTGAAGGAGAAAAAAGGGGAGGATTTCTGGAGAGAGCTCAAACGAGATGCCTTCAGTTACGGATTGTAGAGCCTGAGAGGATTGAGAGAAATAAGCGCGATAGGGAGAGCGAGAAAGAGAGAAAGGGAGAGTGAGTGGGGGGCAGTGAGTGACTGTGAAAGAGGAAGGGTGAAAAAGGACAGAGAGGTGGAATAGAGGCAGTGAGAAGGAGGTGTGGAGCGCCTGAGAGAGACAGGGAATGGATTCCGTGCTGAGTTTATCTCACTTGGATGCTGACCGCTCTGGAGCAACGAGGGTATGGCTGGATGGAAAAAGAGCAGAAAGGATTGCGTTGCTCAAGAAATGCATCTGAAGTCAACAGAAGGTAAACTTGAAAGTATGTTTGATGTTTATTAGATGTGTAAGATGATAGGGTAACTTTTAAGGAAGTCTTGAATATGTAATTATTAGCAAGCATATACAGAACACTATAGTGATATCAGATGGAGGGCTAAAATATAAAGAGCTTGGGTATAAAATACTGTATATTATCTTGGGCTTGGATATGATTACATTATATATGATGTCTCATTAATGACATAATAAAAATTATATTACACACCCACATACCTAAACATGATTAAAGGTAGATACACAGCTGAGTTTGGAATTTATATATATATTTTTATATATCAAGTGTTTATTATCTGTAATGCTCTACTGTCATGAATTTTCCAAATATGAAAAACAGAAGTTGTTTGTAACACTAAAAATACACTGTTGTAATTTGTGCTTTGGTATTTGCTACATTTAGCTTGTTTAATTTCTCCTCTAATAACATCTTGAGGTGGGGGGAATGATGGTAGAGGATAATAAAAAAAAAATCCACCTTGTTCACATTCATTACACCCGGGAGTGTATTTCACATCGCTGCTGCTGATGTGTTCCAGATGATTTCAATGAATAAAATATCAGCCTATAAAGATGAAATCCAGGGCGTGTGTAATCACCTGTCACTAGTGTCACTGATTGAATATACAGTTAGGATTCGAAGGAAATTAGCCTTGCTTCTCAGGTCTTGCTTATTTATATGATTTATATGAAATAATGCATTTGTAATCTCATTTCCTACATTTTAATTTTAAATTGGTCATTTGCGAATTTCTACCCGCCAACCTTGCCAGCTGCCAACCTAAGAAGGCTGAGGCTAACAAGTCAGCCAAGCACATCTTCCTCTAACACACTAGGACAAAAGTGCTATTCGCCCTCTTCCACATACATGAACTCACAGCTAGATTTGCTATGATTGACAGGGGAGAGAAAATACGCCCAATATCCACCTAACTCATGCGGGAAACACAGCAATTTTGCTCACTTGACTCCCAGCCACAGACAGCTGTATAAATTTTGAGATTCAAACTTGTCTCCTAAGTTGCATCACTTGGGTGTCAAATGCACATTTTTAGAAGCTGCCAAAAATCAAAACCAATATCTTCTTCTTCTTCTTTAATAATAATAATAATAATATTACACTTGTTATCTTCCACATGCACATATATTGATGTCTACGTGTTTGTGTGCTTAATGTCTATTATTAACTTCACCTTCATCTCTTGTTACCAATTAAAATACTGAATAATATGCTTTAAAATTGATAACCACATAATAAACAAAGACTTTGGTGGGTAAAGCAAACAGGCGTTAATCACATTTGAGTTTCTCCACATGTTTTTTCAGTCATTTATCCATCATCACAGCTGGCTGCTGTCAGAGCCTGCCTCGCTGTGCATCCATTCTGTGTATGTCTTTGAAGAACATCTGGTGGAAACTCTACTGTCAGACACCCACAGCTTCCCAATGACACCCTCTACCTATCTAGACTTGATCCTCTCTCTACGCTGAGTGTGCTCTAACCGACTCACGATCATGTCCGATGAGGAACAAAGAGCGAACAGGAGCACAAATGGATTCAGACCAGGAACAGACCTCTGGGTTCTGGGTAACTTCTCATATAATAATTCTGCAAACTTCAGCGACGTCAGTGAGAACATAAACGTGCCGGTGCAGAAGAACTGGCTGGCTTTGTTGATCCTTCTGGCCATTGTCGTCACGGTGACGGGCAACATCCTGGTCATCATGGCCGTGAGTCTGGAAAGGAAGCTGCAGAATGCCACAAACTACTTCCTGATGTCGCTGGCTATAACGGACATGCTTCTGGGTCTGCTGGTCATGCCCGTCGCCATGGTGACCATACTTTACAGTGAGTTTGAGGCATTTACAATTATTAGAGAATGGTGCTCATATTACATTTAGGAGAGAGCCAGGGAACTCAAACACTCATAAAAAATTATATATTTCTATATCTATCTTATGTTTCTAAAATCAAGATTAGGCAGAGTGGGTGACATTGTACTTAAATGTTCATAAGCCAACATAGTACCTGTAATTCTAAGCAATTAATAACAATTCTCAGATCTTATGGATGTTGTGCAAAGGGCAACAGCATCTTCATAAGATCTTTATGACACTCCTCCATATTAACAGATGTTTATGACATATTCCAAGACATGGTTTTGTCAGTTTTGGTGCCAAGCTGACACAATCCCCGAGTCATGTGACAGATTTGGTTTGGCATACTGTATGTGTATCATGACTTACATTAGAATGCTATTGCAACATCTGGTATGTCAGAGTCGCATAATGATGTCGCATAATGTGATATGGTGATAATGGTGACATATTGTTATAGTAACAATGGTATTATGGTGCTATGCCTCGTCATAATAATTTCTAAAATCTTATTTAATTCATTCAATATTAATTTATCCTTCGTAAGCACTTTATTCTTGTCAGTATTATAGTGGATATAAAGTAAAGCATGACGCAGGAGTACAGTCTGGATAGGACACCAGTGCTTTATAACAAGTTATATATTATAAAGATTAAAGTTCAATATATTTTACTAGAAAACTGTCTTAAACTTGCCATAGATAGCATACATATTAAAAAAGGTCTTGTTATCCAATATCTAACTCACATTATAGATATTACGAGACAATCTGTACGGAAATGTTTTAATAGAACTTAACATCAGGGTCAATTTATAATTGACGGAAATATTCAAACCATTAAACTAGCAATACAAATGTATAAATGCTATGTAGGGTTTAAACTGATCAGCCACTATGTCAACACCACCGGCAGGTGGCTGAACAATATTGATTGCTAATTATATATCACCAAGGTTCACCCATGTGTAAATATATATAATTTTAACATATACTTTTATACCACAGTCCTGCTTACAATTCTGATTGGTCAGAAAGAGTTGATTAATGTTAATTAATAGATTTATTTTTATGACTACAGTAACTTATTCCATATGGAGTTGTATTGTTAATACTCCACATAATCAAAGGTAAATAAATGAATAGAAATCTCATTAACAACAACTGGAACATAAATAGATTTTTGCTAAAATCGTGTCAGAATCGTGTAAAATCGTGTCAGTGCTTTACAATAGATAAAATATATATTTTTTTCATTAGAAGGTCTTGAGGGTAGAGGAGAGTAACAATAACACGGCTTCACACACAAAGAGAGTGAGAGAGAAAAGTTTTTTTTATATTTTTCTTGCAACTGTTTTTTAAAAAATATGTCGATTGTGTGCAACTGTCTTGTAAAACGGTCAGAGAAAGAAAAAAAGAAAGACAGAAAAGCACAACGATAGAAAGAAGGAAGAAAGCAAAAGAGACATGTTTATTCCAAGAGAAATCAACAGTTTAGGAAGGAAAAAGAAAGATGTTTTACCACAGACCGCCCAAGAACACTTGACCATATTTGTATTAGCATGAATGTGAACTGGCAGCGTTGCGTTGATTAGAAACACAATCCAGCTGTGCATAAAGCTTAGCTCTTTTCTGTGTTCTGCACAGATATGACATTTAAAATTTCAGTAAAGAGACTAATGATGTGATGAGCGTGCCTGTGGAATTAGCGTTGCTTTGATATTGGATTAATTAAAATGCACTGATGCCGCTCCAATGATGCCCTGTGATCAAAAAAATATTGACCCTTCTGTTAGATGAGCTGAATAATTTAGCTCATGTGTACAAAAATAATATTACACAGAATGATGTCCCCAGTTTCGTGAGCCTTACTGACAGATTTTCTTTTATACCATGACAAATCATGCATTCAGTGCCATTCACTTGCTGTTCTAGCTTAAGTTAAGATAAGTTAAACACGAACACTTGGATGACAAGATACGCATGCAGTCACATGTGACAAGCACAACATAGTACAATAAAAATGTTTAGTCCAACACGATTATCACTGTTATCCTTCCTGTTCACTACACTTTTATCTTTTCCAGAACGATGTCCATATGGCGTGCTTGTGAGCCAGAAGCAAGTTATCACTGTAACAATGATGTAATGCTATTAGATAGCAGCGTCCTAGTAATTGAATTCATAGTTGAAGTCTGCTTTCCAAGCAACAAGAAGCCATGTCACAGGATTGTTCTATACTACAAAAGTGTGCACATCGTTATAAAGAGGAGGGCATCTCAGAAAAATAGGAAAATATTTTGTTATTAGAAAAAAAAACATCACATTATAATGATGATCATGTTATAATGAGAGAAACATCATACCATAATGAAAACAGTTATGTGATATTATGAAAAATATCACATTACAATAAGAAAAATATTAGGTTATTCTGTATTTTTTTCATCTGTGATTTGTCACTTTCTTGTAATAGCGTGATGCTTCTCTCTTTAAAAACAATAACTTTTCCACAATAAAAAGACTTTTCTTTTTATATTATGATCGAATCATTTTTCTCATTGTAATATGATGTTTTTCTAAACTTTTATGGAAGGAGGCTCCAGTTTCAGCGGTTTGTAGCAGTCAATCAGAAACTTTTCTGCCACAGAAGTCAATTCCTGGATTCTCAGTAACATACAGTAGCAAGCTGTATCACATAAAATAACAGCAACACCCCAGCAACAGATCCTATAAGTCTTGTAAGTTATGAGGTGGGACTTGATTAAGCTTGTTTGTCCAGCACATCCCACAGATGCTCGATTTAAATAAAAAACAAAGAAAATTTAAATGACATTTTAATCCTGTATTTCCACACAGGATTATATGTAAAACAGCTAGGAAAAAAAAAAATCTCTCCAGTACATTTTTTTTGACAGAACCTCTATCTGTACTACATTTATTATGTCTCGACCTGTATTTCCCACATGGTTTCCCCACATGGCTCACTTGTTAGAGAATTGGAATAGCTCCAGCGTAGAGCATCAACACTGGTAATGTTATTTTGAGCACTGATAGCTATGACCTGGCTTTTCTTCTTTCCAGCCAACATTCCATCCTGCAGCAGCTGCAAGTCAGAGATGGTGAGAGACAGATTTATTATCACACTTCCTCGTACAGGCTTCAATTTCGTGCCTGTCCTGAGCTCTAATTCACACAGCGTGTCAAAGATCATGTATTTCTTCTTTAAATAGTAAGTGTCAAAATAGTGCCCAGGAAAAGGTTAGCAAGTCTAAAAACATGATGTCCATCAAAAAACAGAGACAAACCCCAATCGGACATGTATATCATTCACACCATCAGTTCAGTAGCACAAATCTGGGCTTTTTATTAGATTTGAGAAGATGGCAGATGGGGGGACATCCGGTTGTAAACAAGGAATCCAAACACTGCTGACATGTTTGTGAATTGAATTCAGTTTCTGTCTGACATTTTATGAGAAATGAAAGCATGCTGCTTAGTCTTTTGATGTCAAATGAATTGAATAAAAACCTTTAGATAGCTTAATGGGTGCTTTTAGAATTCAGACAGTTGATCAGCAATCACTTTATAACCACAGACTTAAGATTATAAATAAGTTTTTGTAATTGCTTAAAATCAGGGAAAGTTATAGAAATGCCTGGTAACATATGTACATTTAACTATCCTGTAGACACAAATAGTTTTGAGAATGGCTTGGAAAAACATTTACATTTACCTACGGAATTTAAAATTTTAAGTCAGAAACATGTTTAAAGTTTACCTGAGGAAAATGTTAAAATTTTGCCTCAGGAACATGTTTAAATTTTAAGTCAGGAGCATGTTTAATGTTTTACCACAGGATTGTTTACATTTTATTTCAGGAATATGTTTAAACTTTAAGTCAGGAACAAGTTTAAATTTTACCTCAGAATTGTTTAGATGTTACCTCTGGAACGTTTACATTTTACCTCAGGAACATTTTAAAAGTTTTACCTGAGGTTTATGTTTTATGTCAGGAACATGTTTAAAATTTACCTCAGGATTGTTGAAATATTATCTCAGGAACATTTACATTTTACCTAAGGAACATATTTAAAGATTAACCACAGGATGGTTAAAATTTATCTCAGAAACCTGTTTAAAAGTTCACCACAGAATTGTTTAAATTTTATCCCAGGAACATGTTTAAATGTTAACTCAGGAACATGTTTAAAGTTTTACATCAGAATTGTTTAAATTTTACTTCAGGAATATGTTTATATTTTACTTCAGGAATATGTTTATATTTTACTTCAGGAATATGTTAATATTTTACTTCAGGAATATGTTAATATTTTATCTCAGGAACATGTTTATATTTTATCTCAGGAATCTGTCAGGAACTAACCCGAGGTGACGAGAAGACGTAGCTTAGCGGTTAGCCCTTGTAGCGTGAATGGTAAACCC
>JAQMYJ010000037.1:33849725-33876319 GCA_030014305.1 Clarias laeviceps
TAAAGTTTACCTCAGGAACATGTTTAAAGTTTACCTCAGGGACTTGCTTAAAGTTTACCTCAGGAACATGTTTAAAGATTACCTCAGGGACTTGCTTAAAGATTACCTCAGGAACATGTTTAAAGTTTTTCCCAGGAACATTGTTTAAACAAATTGTACAGCAGGACATGAGTGTAATTTACTTCAGCAATATAGTGTATGTCCTTTTTATTTAAGAAACATGTTCAACTTTTATCTCAAGGCCATGTGTAATGTTCAGGAATATGTACAATTCTTACCTCAGAAACATGTTTAACTTTTACATCAATAACTTAGCATTTTTATTACTTTAAATTTAAATACATAATTTTCCCCTCAGCAACACGTTTAAGTTTTAACGTCCAAATCGTCCAGTTTTATCATCAAATTGGTCCAATTTGCATAGAATTTGGTGTGGATAAACCCATGCCCTTCCAGTCAATAGGTATACAAACAAAACATGGCACATGTATTTACGTAGGTGAAAGTTCATAGGATGCACCCCAGTTTTCATTTTATTTAGCTTCTTGCTAGAGTCATGCCTATTTGGCTGAGGGAGTTAAAGTTTAACATACTTTCTGCCAACAGCCAATCAAAATTTAGTGGCTTATAATAACCAAAAGGAGTGGCCATTTATCATGAAACTTAGTGTACACAAGCACATTATCAGATAATGTTTCAGCACCATCGGCCACAAGGTGGCACTATGACAACTAAGTTTACGTTTGGTTTACGACCCATAATGCTATGATCTAGAATAAAATGTCTACTTTGTTTTCAATCGACAAGAACTTACAGCATTAATTTTATCCATGCCTGTTTGGCTAAGGTATTTGAAGTTTTATCCCAGGAACAGACAATAAAAATTTTGCAGCTTATAATAACCAAAAGGAGTGGCCATTTATCATGAAACTTGGTGCACACAAACACATCTTCAGAAAAAGTTTCAGCAAAAAGTATAGACCTTCCATTTGCATTTCCATTAATTGAATGCATATATTTATTCATTTATTTGCATATTTCATATAACATACTTCTTAATTCAATTATATTAATGGAAAAATTTTATCAATTTTCTAATTGCATTCATCTATAGTTGCATTTAATGCAGTGGAAAATATGCAATAAGAAAACACTGAACAATTTACAGTGATACGTTTTAAAACCTGTCGTTGTGGATCATTGTTACTATAGAAATCATAGCATATTAGAACAAATGCTTTAATATAAACTTGTGTTTGGCACTACTGATATAGCGGTCTGTTATAGAAAATTGATCAACACCTTCTGACTGATCAGAAATGAGAATTAAAAATATATATAACTGTATATTATAGTGTGCATAACAATGAACCTCTTTTCCTGCGTATCGTTAGTCTTCTTGGAAGGTTTGCTGACATTTTGTCTGTTTTTCAATGCTGTTTACTTAGTTGATGTTACCTGATGACTCTGATATGCGTAACACAATGAGTTGCAGTAGATCAGAATAATTCCTGGGTATGTTCTGCTCCTGAAGCTCACCTTCATGTTTATTTGACTTCCTAATGGAACGTCTCTGAAAATTTAATCAGGGATTCTGGTAAAATAAACTCCATTGAGGTCATGATAAAACACTGCATTGAAACAGGGCACTTAAATTAGTTAAGTGTTATGGGCAAAGTGGCTTTTTATACAAGACATGTTTTTAAACTGTAAGATGGCATTCCTTTGCACCCACTCCAGGTCAGGTCCTTGTTCTTCTCAGACTATTTCATGCTTATCTGAGGAGAGGTTTTAGAAGCATTTTGGGAATCCTTCCCTGATTTAATGTCTTTCCAGTGTGTGACTGGAAAAATGTAATGAGTTTCAAGGCTATGCTGTAAATTTGCCCCTCGCTCTAGCACATTCACACCCCAAATCCCTCAGCACAAAATCTCCAGAGTTTCGCTATCCTTTCCTGACATTTCCATTAAAAAAAAAAAATCTTCAGCATAACTATGTGCTAATAGTCATTAAGCATAAACCTCGTCTCAGACGCTTTCATATCTAGAGTTAACTCAGGGGATTACGCTTAGCACCAAAGAGCATGAATCAGTAAGATATGATGTGCTGTCACACATATGAAAAGCATGCATGATGATGATTTAAGGTTATTAGTGGCTGCTTTCTAATGTGTTTTTCATAGTTCATAGACTATGAACCATTTTTAATTCATTGGCCATGATTTGCTCTCTGCTACACAAACTGCTAATAACCTGAAACATCTCGCTCTAACAGCTGATCAGACTTATTTTAATATGTTGAAAAATGTTTTGGAAACCCTCATGACAATTACATAAGAATGTTGTTTATTTATCTGTAAGGCAGATGTTAGTTTAATTTTAATGCTAGATTTCTAATGTGTCATTCGCATATGAGCTGGCTCTTTCAATTGCCTTTTAGGTGAGCACTTTTAATTTAGTCCTTGTTCATGTCACCAATGGCGATGCTCTTGGCAATTAATTTAATCAAAATACCTCCATGGAAACCTCTTTTCAGCATCTGAACTGTTTGTTCGCCTGAAGCTGAGCCCTTTGGTTCTCAGCTGTGTGTATGAGGGCTGCTTGTTAAAGATGCAATCAGTTTTCAGGAGAAATAGAAGTAAATCTTCTTAACGAAGCATCGACACAGCAGGCACAGTGTCAGAGTGCTTCCACATTTGCAGTTCCATGCTGATTTAAAAAATTTGAACCATAAATTTATTTCAGTTAAACAAAAGTAATTACTAGTTAAAAACATCATAACATTTTTTATTTAGATAATGATACTAATCTTTTCTTTTCGGAATCTAACTCTTATGGAACTAAATTATTTGACTCACTGAAATAAGACTGAATTGCCATCAATATTAATTTTCTTTTTCACAAACTTATTGGCGTAGATCTTAGTGTAATTTAATTTCATGAATTGAGTTTATATTTATTTCTAAAAAAACAAACAAAAAAACCTTAAAATTTCCTGTTCCACCCACTCAAAATACTAAATTACATACTTATATAATAACATAGTTATTACAAAGGTTTTTTTGGCCATCTCACAGATCCAGGGTCAGTTGTCTATGGAAATTGGTATGCTCTTCATATTTGCACATAAGTCCTCTAGATTTCTCCCATATCTCAAAAGATTGATTGGTTATGCCACGGTGAATGAGTGTTTGAGTGTGTGAATGTGTAAGCACCCATCCATTCACCCATCATTGTAAGGACACCCAGTGTTCCTGCGATTGACACTGAACCATTTTTATTTAAGAGACACATTCTCCTCCAACTGATTTGAGAGTAACCTTTATTCCCTCAAATGTTCAGTGTTCCTAAATTAGTTGAGGGAAAGCAACCCTTGCTACATCAGTACAAGATGACTTGACACAGAATTACACCACCATCTGCTGGACAAATCATTTTGCGAGTTGTTTACCAAATCTCCCCTTATTACCTCTTCCGTTCCTCTTCAGGCCTGTTGTCTTGCAGTGTTTCTCGTTTGCAGATTACACCTGGCCCTTTCCGTTTGGTCTGTGTCCAATCTGGATCTACCTGGACGTTCTGTTCTCCACCGCCTCCATCATGCACCTGTGCGCCATCTCTTTGGACCGCTACGTTGCCATCCGCAACCCCATACAGCACAGCCGCACCAACTCTCGAGCCCGAGCCCGGGTCAAGATCACAGCTGTGTGGACTATCTCTGTGGGTAAGAAAGAAAAAATAAGATCTTTAAGCATGAACAGATGATTTGCCATACTGTATTTCTATTAGGAAATTCCCGCTGGTCTGCAGGATGACAAATCATTATTTAGATTCACACCTATGAGGTCAGGAAAATCAAATCACCATTGGTGGTCTAAAGATGTGAAAAACTTTAAATAACTAAAGCTATCCTCCAGGTGTTATTGTGAATATCTTCCAGGTCTCTGTCATAATGGCTTTGGGCCTACTCCCTCTCATAGCTGACCTGCTTGATGAGTTCTTATGGATAAAACCATCAGCCAAATGAAAGACCTCAACTGCCTTCTGGCATGTTTGAGTCATTTCTAGCAAATTCGTGCAAATCAAATTTACTGAAGACATGTGAGACTGGTTTTCAGCAGATCATCAGACTCAGAATCTTCAATTAAAGGACTGTAGATGTTAGAGGGATTAGGGTTAGTGTTAGGGATTCTTTAGGATTTTGTAGTATTGCCAGGTTTGTGGTTTTCCTGTGGAACTGTTGTGCTTTGGATTTTTTTGTTCTCAGGTTGTATTACATTAATGATGGGAATGTTTTGAATGCCTAATTTGGGGGGCAGTAAATTTTGGTAAAGCTAGTAGTCATTTCAGAAAGCAAAAACAAACATTTACTGCCCCCAAAATTAGGCAATCAGAACATTCACAACACACATAGCATTCATACTATTACACCCAATCACTAATATATTCAGCTTTTTGTAAATAACCTCTTTACCAAACTTGAAACTTAATTTCTCTCTTTTTTAGGAATCTCCATGCCTGTCCCAGTTCTTGGCCTCCATGATCGCTCCAAAGTCTTCAAAGATGACTGCTGTCAGCTGACAGATGACAGTTTTGTCCTCATCGGCTCCTTTGTGGCGTTCTTCATCCCCCTTGTCATCATGGTGGTAACGTATTTCCTGACGATCAGCGCCCTGCAGAGCCAGGCCACGATGTGTCTGGACCAGCTTGTAGCACGTCCCAAGTGGCTGTCCATGCTGGATCTTCTCCCACGGGGGTCTCTTTCCTCTGAGCGCTTGTTCTCTCGGACATCGCTCTGCCCTGACACTATGGTTCCGTCTACCAGGCCGGTCATCCGACGCACTGCACAGTCTCTCAGCAACGAGCAGAAGGCCTCCAAAGTCCTTGGCGTGGTGTTCTTCCTGTTTGTAGTTATGTGGTGTCCATTCTTCGTTACAAATGTCATGGCGGTGACATGTGCCTCTTCAGCGTGCGACCCAGCGCTCATGACCGGCCTACTCAATGTATTCGTCTGGGTGGGATATTTGTCTTCTGCTGTCAACCCACTCATCTACACGCTCTTCAACAAGACGTACCGCACAGCGTTCGCTCGCTACATGCGCTGCCAATATCGTGAGCCAAGCAGGCCGCTCCAGGTCATCCTGGTCAACACAATCCCTCCTTTGGCATTCCACTCCTCCAAACTTCCACTTCAGGGAGATGATTCTTTAAGACATTCGAAAGAGGACAGCAGATTTGGGACAACCTCCTACATGAACAAGGTAGAATCTATGAACAAGGTAGGACGAGATGAGATGGTGAGTCCAGTCTGAAATTATTTAATGGACATAAAGATTGCTCAGGCTCCTGGAAATAGTGCTACGATTCTCAAGGACTGAAGCAGAGAATGTGCCATTTAAATATCACACTTTTAGTAAATGCAATTTTACAGTGCTGTTGTTGTTGTTTAAAGATGGTCCCAGAAGGTGGGCTGCTTGCTGCAGTGATTCTTAGGGATTTGCTCTTTTAATGAAAAAAGTGTCTGGCTGGCAAACACATTCTGAAAATATGAGACTTTATTTCCTCATTATTTATTTAAACCTGTGCACTGAAATTGTCTTTTGTTCTTTTGTGCATTGCCAGTTTGATTGCTCGCTTTCTTTTTCTTCCATCCAACTGACCCTCTTTTGCATAATCTGATTTCTCCAGGGTTCATACTGAATTTTTTTCAGGATGAACAGAAAGCTGCTTAGAAAAATTTTTGTGTTATGCTTGCTTTTAAGATCCTGCGTTCACAGTGCCGAGGGAAATCTAACATTGGAAGGTTTAAAAGATTTTAAGGAATGCTTTCTGGGGAACAATACTCAATGGATTATGAACTTTGTGTCATAATAAATACCTGTGTATAAATATGAAGTGCATGTGGGTAAATTAATAAAAATGAATAGAAGGGAGGCACTTTATGGAAAACAATCAGTGATGAGGTGTTGTGAATAGGCAAAGCTATACTGTTACAACACAAAGTTTAAATAACAGTACTTTCTGAAATCTTATATTTATGACTTGTTAATATATAAAAGATAAATAAATGACTGACTGACCATGGCTATTTTGATATTTTGATATTATGAATCCAAATGCAAGAAACCCACTTTTAGATCAATCTGGTTCTATTAAAGGGGACAAATTATACTCCTTTTTACCAAGTCCAAAATGTGGCCTCCAATGTTCCAACAGAAATATCACCCAGATTATGGATTCTTGCATCCCTGAATTTCCCTGTTTTACCTGTTTCAAACTGACGGTTTTACTGTTTCTGCGGCTTTATGTGCAGCCCCGCACCCCTTTGTGGAAGTGCCCTTTTCTAGCCAGTCAGTATATAGGAAACTTTTCTAAAATTGGTGGCCAGGAGTCAAGCCAGAGGATGGACTGTGTGAATTAATGCTGTTTATCATGTGTGTTCAAGCTTGGTTATGGACATAATTGAAAAAAAAAAAAAAAGGGTGGAGGGAATTTTTTTCCTCTCATATTTTGTCTGTGCGCACACACAGTGGAGTCCCAAATGAATGTACGAAAATGACCAAAAAAGCGAATTTTGCTCAATATGTGCCCTTTAAAGTCTATAAAGCACCCAGCAGGAGACCTTTAGACCATCTGATATGTGTGGCTCAAAGTACAGTATGGTTAAAACAGTGGGTAAGCTGGCTTTGCTTTAGACACACATTCAAATCCCAGCACCTTTATTCACCCATGTGCAATCAACCCACCATACAGGTCCACAGCTTCATATTGTGTTTGAATCAGGGAAAATATGATCTAAGTGACTTTGAGCATGGCATGGTTTTAGTATTCTAGAAAATGTCCTGGGATTTCTCACACACATTTGCCTCCTTCTTTAAAGGTCACTAGACATACAGTATTTGCTGGACGTGTTCAAGCTACTTTTTAAAATTTCTTTTACCAAGCATCGTACTCTATACCCTACACTAGGAAAGAGCTGTTCTAATGGCTTTGTGCCAGGAAACACTCTGCTGGCCTACTGTAGCTGATCTGTAGCAGGGAACATCCCATGTAAAATTGCAAAGTTGCAACTTTGCTGTCTTCATGCATTTGACCCCTCCAGCAACTCTAAAAAAAAAAATTCATCTCAGATCAAACCCACATGTTTATAAGATGATGATTTAGTATGACAATGAAATAAAAAACACTTGACATAAAACACCCCCATTATGGCTTATAAGCCATAACCACTAAAGCATCACCACCTGGACCTACAGTATTGATACAGTATTTACATAAGATGACATTGTAAAGTTTCTTATAGCAGTCCAATTCCTGGCCAACACAAGGGTCTGGGTGCAATATTTGTGTTCAATAAAAAAAATTGGCATTCCTGAGACATAGGCCTTATGTGCCTCAGGCCTACATGTCGCTAAGATCCACCATATTGTCCATGGTGTCATAAGCAGCAGCGCCGTCCAAGACTGTTCCAAGGCATTCGCAAATTTGAGGTAGGGACTGTAGAGTGCGTCTAAAAAACAGGGAAATGTTCCTCCATATAATATCGTCCACTAGTTGAACCACGATGGAATACCTCCAGTCGTGTAGCGCGAATCTCGACTTGAGCGTGTTCTGAAGTTTCCTGCTCAGTTTCTTGGTTCAATTTAAATGTTCCAGTTGTCTTCTCAGAATATAGGTGAAGTGCACTAGTTTGTGTCCTGGATAAGTCCCAAGGGGATATTCCTCAACATCCGTACGATGTACCCAATTACCATCCAACACTACTACACCACCTTTAAATATGAGGCATGTGGTAGTTAGTGGGTCTTCTAGTTGCCATTGGCACTTGTTGACAGGTTTTCTTGGGTACTTTTTTCTTCTGCATTCTCAGCTATCTGAATATGATTCACCTTACTGTTGCTGTAGTTCCATTGCTCTTGGTAACAAGAGTGGCATGGGCAACAGCTTATGATGAAGTCTCATTGTGTCATTGGGCTCATAGCTCAAGCCTAGGTCATAGTGATTCAACATCTGTAATACAGAGTATGAACACAAAAGCAGCAACATGACAAGGCAGAGCATTACATAGATTGTAACAAAAAAAAAAATTCACCCAGGGCTGGTTATCACATTTGATTTGTGACCTCACTTGTGCTTTCTCTAGCTATATCCTTTTACTGGAGCTTCATAGGCTTCCCTAACATACCATTGTGCAGTCTTCTTTGTCTTCCCACGTTTTACTTCTTGGGGACAATGCCCCGCATTTTCCGAGTTCTTTTTCTACAGTATGTGATGGATCTTCTAGATCATCTTATTTTTGTATTTTTGTTCTTCGGGCAATTGAATGCAATCTATACCTGTCATGCAACTGATTTTGTCCCTAATTGTCATTGTCCTTTTCCGGGGAGGTCTTCAGTATATCTGTGCAGGTCTGTTTTTTGCGGGTCATTTGGATTCACCTGATCTTCTCTGTCTTTCCTGCATCTTTTACTATGGTCCTTAAAGGGGAGCTTTTCAGTGCAAAGTTACAGATCCAGTCTTTGCTGAACCCTACCATTCCCAAGAAGGACAGCATTTTCTTCACTCTTCGCAGTTTTAGGATTTTCAATATTGATAATAATGTTATCTATACAATCTATATGTTCTGGAGATATTTACCTGGTCCTGACCCAAAAGGTCTTTGTTTTGGGGTACAATACACCTGCCTCTACTAATCCTTCAACGATGGGGTTCATCCCTTTCCTGGCTTCAGAAGACCAGAAGGATATTGTCTTTGGTATGGCAACTGGGCTATTGGCATAACCTGTATCAATGTTAGTCCAGCTGGCCTCACTGATCCCACAGCTGTTGGATGTCTTGTCTATGTTACTGTCTTCATCTTCACATGTGCTGCCCTTTACTTCCCCTACTCCAGAGGGTCTGGGAAGCACAGTAATTAAGGCATTGGGCTACTGATTGTAAGGTACCAGGTTCAAACCCCAGCACCACCAAGCTGCCACTGTTGGGCCCTGGAGCAGGGCTTCAACCTTCAACTGCTCAGATGTCTAATGAGGTAAAAATGTAAGTCACTCTATATAAGGGTGTCTGCCAAATGCTGTAAATGAGTAGGTTATTTTCAAAAACCTATTGTGTACAAAGTGATCAGAAGTATGTACCCAATCCTTTGTGTCCATTGCTTCTTTGAACATTGGTCATTTGTTCCTTTAACTGAACACTGATTGCCACTCTTTGGGCTCCCATTATTATATCTTCCATGGGAATATCCGTGGCTGTATCATTCATTACTTCTATCCACTGGTATGCATATTCCTTGTTTTGGCTATTTTGATTAAAGTACATTATACAGTACAACGTAGTGGTGAACTTGTTTCTTTACAGTCAGGGCCGCACTGACGAATCCATTCTCCCCATAATTCTAGTGCCTGGTGAACACTGTCGCAGATGCATTCCAACCAATACACTTGCTTGACATGTTTTGCGAATACTGTTCCATTGTTTTGCTTTCTGGCAAGGTCACATAAAGACCTTTTGCGTTACACTGGATGTGAATTGGCATACAAGGGCTTTTCCGAGTAAGTTCAGTGGAGTTCTTGGTGAGTAAAGTATCTGTGCTGTTATTGTGGTGTCTTCCAACGTTATCAGTTGTGGCTCTGTAAAATGCAATATATGTGATTTTTCCATAGAAGCCTGTGAACCTATAATTCACCAAGAACCTATAATCATGGTGTCGATAACTAGCACACAACAAATTCCATTCATGATTGACATAAGTGTCACATATTCATGTATAGAAACTGAAGGCTCCAAGCTCCCCCTCTCTAGCAATACAGTGAAAACTCCAGGCTCCCCTTTTGGCTTCTCTGTGCCCCATTAATTACACTGTTGATAAACAAGACAACAGACCAGCTTGACGTCAGAGAGACAATCTAGCTGCCATCAGGACAGTGTGGGACGAGTAGGTGCACCGGCTCCCCCTATTTTACAACCCTGGGCCGATCATTCTAGGTTGCAGCCAGCAATAACAAAAAAAAGTTTCATATAAATCAAAATCAATAATTGCTTAATTTGTAAATCTGTTAATCTTTTTCACTTATATTGATGATTGAAGTTTTTTTTTATTACATTTTATTTAAAAAAGAAGAAAAAAAAAAAGAGTATCACTTTAGTTCATAAATGTGATCTAAAAAAGGTATAGGGGAAATATTAACCATGTATCCTGTGTATATTGCTTTTAATCAGGATGAAGTAAACATCTTTTGAGTATTTTAACACAAAATTGATTGTGTTGAATTAAAAACTACAAAATGCAGCGGGTCCACCAGACCCGGAATACTGGCTGAGTAACAAAAATCTGAACACCACACAGGGGGTTTAACATCAAAATTTGAATGCTCTGAAAGCAGTAATCTTACCCAGGCAATCTGCCGGAAAACACAACACACTTCAAACTTCTATTTCACTTTCAAAAGGGCCTCTTGTTCCTATTTATTGTTTGCTGCTCTCACAGCAGTAGTCTTACCCAGGCAATCTGCCGGAAAACAGAACAGACTTCAAACTTCTATTTCACTTTTAAAGAGGCTTCTTCTTACTATTTCTATCTTACTGTACATATTATTTATCAGCATAACGCATATACTCATGTTTAATCCTTTAAATTTACTAGCATTTTACTATGTTCATGAGGGCTTCCGGGTTTAACTTTCCAAGCTGGGAGAATGTGCAGCCCACAGACCAAAAACCACTAATGCAAAAATTTGGTTAAACAGGTTCTCTGCTTACCTTATGTATGATGGCCATTATTGCCTCGCAAAAGTGTACATTTTGTCACGTTACAACCCCAAATGTAAATGTATTTTATTGGGATTTTATGTGATAGACCAACACAAAGTGGCACATAATTGTGCAGTGGAAGGAAAATGATAAATGGTTTTCAAATGTTTTTTTACAAATAATCTGAAAAGTGTGGCATGCATTTGTATTCAGCCCCATTTACTCTGATAGCCCTAACTAAAATCCAGTGGAACCAATCACCTTCAGAAGTTTACCTAATTAGTAAATAGAGTCCACATGTGTGTAATTTAATCTCAGTATAAATACAGCCATTCTGCGAAGCCTTCAAAGGTTTGTTAGAGAACATTACTGAACAAACAGCATCATGAAGCCCAAGGAACACACCAGACAGGTCATGGAGAACTTTAAAGCAGGGTTAGGTTATGATAAAAATATCCCAAGCATCTCACGGACCACTGTTCAATTCATCATCTGAAAATGGAAAGATTATGGCACAATTGCAAACATGGCTGACCGCCTATGGCCCATGGAGGAGCTGCAAAAATCCACAGCTCAGATGGGAGAATCTGTCCACAGGTCAACTATTAATTGTGCACTCCACAAATAAAACCTTTATGGAAAAGTGGCAAGTAGAAAGCGTTTTTTTTAAAAAGAAAGTCATAAGAAGTCCCATTTGAGGTTTGCAACAGGCCATGTGGGGGACCAGCAAACATGAGGAAGAAAGTGCTCTGGTCAGATGAGACCAAAATTGAACTTTTTGGCCTAAATGCACAACTCATTGGTGAAAAATAGTGTGCATGGTGGTGGCAGCATCATGTTGTGGGGATGCTTTTTTTCAGCAGGCAGCTGGTCAGAGTTGATGGGAAGATGGATGGAGCCAAATACAGGTCAATCTTAGAAGAAAACCTGTCAGAATCTGCAAAAGCCTTGAGACCGGAGCAGAGGTTCACCTCTCTCAGGATAACGACCCTAAACATACAGCCAGAGCTACAATGGAATGGTTTAAATCAAAGCGTGTTCATGTGGCCCAGTCACAGTCCAGAACTAAATACAACTGAGAATCTGTGAAAATGAACTTGAAAATTGAAGCTCCCCATCCAATCTGACTGAGCTTGAGCTATTTTGCAAAGACGAATGGGGAAGAAATTTCACTCTCTAGATGTGCAAAGATACGTACATACAAAAGGCTTGTAGCTGTAATTGCAGCAAAAGTTGGTCCTACAAAGTATTGACTCAGGGGGGCTGAATACAAATGCACGCCACACTTTTCAGATATTTATTTGTAAAAAACATTTATTATTTTCCTTTAACTTCACAATTATGTGCCACTTTGTGTTGGTCTATCACTTTAATTCCCAATAAAATACAATTATGTGTATTTTTTTAAATATATGTGAGTTAGCCATAAATTTCTAAGACAAATTGTCACAGTGTCCCGTAGGAAGATCAAGAGCCAACTACGGAGGGGTCTCAGCACCTGATCTTTTATACTCTACAACGGGGATGAACTAGTTTCCTGTCCCCTACAGAACTACAGCTCTTCTTACAATTTTCATCTCTTCAGATTTTCCCATTACAATTTATTTTCACTTTTATTATAATTTAAAATTTCTTTGGTTATACTTCAATTTTCCTGTTACTCATACATTGCTTCATATTACGTGGCGCGTACTGTATGTGCATGCACACTTCCTGACTTCCTGGCTTTAAGCTCAGTTACACAGCACAGTTAAACAGTTAACTCTGTTAAACAGCACACAGAAGGCATACAGTAATACCTCTCTTCAACACTTTGTGTAAGCTTTTTACCTTTCACTTATTATTTTTTTAATTGCTCTCAAGTCTAATGCTTTGCTACTTAATCTATGCACTTCATGTGATTTTAATTCATGGTTCATTGTCAAAACTTTTTTTGTCCAATTTATTCTTTATCTGTTTTGCTAGATTTCATTTATATATCCTGATTTCATATAACAATTTTGTTTGTATTCTGTAACATCTTTTTTTATTTTTTATTAATTAATAAATAATATTGTTATTTTTAATTATTAATTTGTCAACAAATTGTTATAATTCTATTCATTAAACTAGATATTTGCATAATATATAAAAAGTTAAAATCTTGTCAGATTTTACGCTTTGAAGCTCATTGTTGGCCCCATGGCCCCCTACGTCATTTTTCCGAGTAGTGTTTTGTTACTCAGTTCTTTGTATTTTACCTCCTTACTGTACACTGTCTTTTCCAAAGATCACTCAAAGATGCTTAGAACGTTAATTTTAACCACAAACCTGTCTGCATCTGTTCCCCTTGACCCTGCATACATGTCTACATCTGCACCTTTAAAGGTCGATAGACACATTTCGTTCTCCCTATTTTACAATTTCTATTACCAAAAATCGTACTCTATACTCTACACTATGAAACTTTGATGACTTTGTGCCAGGAAACACTCTGCTGATCTACACCAGGAAACCTCCACATGCATATACAACTGCAAATCTGCAACTTTTTTTCTCTTCATACACGGGACTCCAGAAACTCAGCAATTTTTTTTCTCAGCTCCCATTGCGTTTATAAGACAGTGATTTTATATGACACCGACATAAAATACTCATATTTTCAGATTACTTCAAAACTTTACACAGAATCGTTGCCAAAAACAAACAAACCAACAAACAAAAACATTGGGTTCCATACTGTATAGATTATAATCACTGAAACTTCATATTGTTATAATTTAAGCAAAATACATGAGTTTTGAACGTATTTCTAAACATGCTTAGATTTTGTGACAGGTTGACTTTTGACTGAAAGGAGGAACTTTCCGCCTTAAAATATTTTTATAAGTCCTTATGCATAATTTTAAATGTTATATAGGCAAAAAAAAAAAAAACAATGTGGAAATGAGTACTTGGTTAACGAAGTGAAACTCTGTTCTCAGATCATTCAGAGCTGATCATTTTTATTAATTTTTTTAAAAGCATTTCTCTGTGAAGCTCGTCGCAACAGGAGGAAGTTATAATGTACGGCCTAAATGACTGTTTTTAGTCATTCTAATTCAGTCAGGCTTTGAATCTCTGTTTTTAATGGCTATACTTTCCCAGTTGTGCTGGCGTTGTTGCAGCAAAATTCATTAATGAAAAAAGGCTCATTTCAGAATAAAGCACGCAAGCAGTGCCAGTTTTTCTTTAGACGTTTTTTTTTTCCCACTTTGTAAAACAAAGTAATGCAGTCCATTAGGCTTACAGGGTCCCAATTTTTAAATAACCACTAAATATATCTTCATGATAGATGATTGTAATGGAGGTTGTTCATAGGTTGTTTATTTGTTTTATTAGGTAGAAAAGTTTATAAAACAGTTATTTTACTGTATATGTGTGCTAGTTCGCCCCCTGGTGACAAGCTATAATAATAATTAATGAGTATAATTGCTTTATTACATAGTGTTTGCTGTTCCTTTTGGTACAGTGTACTGTATGGTGTGAAGTGTTGTGCATTGAAGTGTGTTTTGTTGCACAATGTGATTTAGTAGTGTGAAAATAAATTGAAGTTTTTCACTTCGTGAATGAAATGTATGGAGGTCACATCCCTGCCGTTGGGAACTACAGGCAGAGAAGCCACACACCTTCTGTTGAGACTAACAGGTACTGATGCAATGCCGCCTTTGCTATTCAGGCAGAGAGGCCACACCCCTCTCCTGGCACTGACACTTACTAATGCCACTCTTCCTTGAATTGTCTGACAGGCAGAGAGGCCACGCCCCTTCCAATGAGGAGAACAGATACTGACGCCACACCACATGGGGTTCAACATCCAGTACCAGTCAAAAGTTTGGACACACCTTCTAATTCAAAGGTTTTTCCTGATTTTTCTGTTCTTCCTGCACTGTAAAACAATGCTGAAGGCATCCAAAATATGCCACAGTTGATATTGAAATCTATCTGCTACTTATGCGCTATAAAGCCTTCATACTGGCTCTAGGGGTCTGAGGTGCTGTTTGTTAATTGGTGATTTCTGAGGCTGGTAACTTTAAATAAAATGTTACCACTGTTACCTGCTCTAAATACGTTTTGGTCTTGCTTTCCTGGGAAGGTCCTCATGAGAGTCAGTTTCATCATGGTGTTTGATGGGTTTTGACTGTTCCAGAAAGACTGAACTTCGTGCCTTAAGAATATCAACTGACTGTTGTTGCTTAATTGCATAATTCCATATGTGTTATTCCATAGTTTTGAAATATAGAATGTAGAAAAATAGAAATAAATGAAAAAAAACTTTGATTTAGAAGGTGAGTTCAAACTCTGGACCGGTACTGTATAATAATAATAATAATAATAATAATAATAATAATCACTGCATCTCCATATTTTAGTCATAATTTTCCACCAAATCTGAATTTTCGACTATGAAATGAAACGCAGTTGTATTTAGTGACGCTGTAGCATTCAGTACATTTCAACAGAGCAGTGCATTGATATTTGCTAAAGTTTTTTTGATATTACATTGATTATTGTCATCGCAGGTTGACGTATGACTGAAAACAGGCTCTGTGGCTTTTTTATGAGTCAATATTTTACATAAAATCATTCTGCGTATGGTTTTATGTACAAAACAGTGAATTACAAAAAAATAATTGTGTAAATGAAAACTCAGATAACCATGAGACCTATTTAGAGATGAGTAGTCATTGCTTTGCTCTCTGAATGGCTCATCACAACAGGAGGAAGTTATAATGTACGGCTTAAATGACTGTTTAGTCATTCTAATCCAGTCGGGCTTTGATTCTCTGCTTTTAGTGCCTATGCTTTCCCAGTTTCGCTGGCGTTATTGCAGCAAAATTCGTTAATGAGAAAAGGCCCATTTGAGAATAAAGCACACGAGCAATGCCACTTTTTCTTTAGATATTTTTTCTTCTATTTAAAATAAGGTAATGCAGTCCATTAGGCTTACATGGCCCCTTGCACATTACAGTAATTGACTGCAAGAGCCAATTTTTAAATAAGCACTAAATATATCATCATAATACTGTAGATCATAGGGGGTTGGATAGGTTATTTATTTTAATTGTGTAGAGCAGGTAATAAAACAGTGAGCTGGTTTCCTGTCACTTGCGATGCGTGCTAATGCGCCCCCTGGTGACATTCTATAACAATTAATGATAAGAACGGCAAATAAAATGAATAATTACTTTATTACATTGTTTTTTTAAAACTGATTGTAACAGTTGGATCCCTTTTAAAACAGCTGGGAAAAGTATAAAAGAAGCCAAAAGCTACAGCTAAAAACTCACAATTACACGGATGTTTAGGCTACTACACATGAATCTTACCAAGAAAATACATCCATGCCATAATGTCTAGACATACTCTAACCCAAATGTTACACATAAGTTGAAAAGCAAAACAAAACGAAAAAAAAAAGAATCTCAAGCACATGTGTGGTTTCTACTGCGAGAGCCGTTTATTATACATGCGTTGAATACATTTAAAGCAGTCAATGACTCAGTAAGATTCTGTGTTGCTAGGGAACAGTGCGATTGATTATTGCAATGGGTGTCTATTGCAACCAACTGGCAGAGAAGCCACACCCCCTTTATTAAGCTGACTGGCACTGAGACCACACCACTACACTGGAACTACTAACTGGACAGTTACTGATGTGAAATTAAAAGGAACTAATACCACCTAATACCACTTGAACAGGCAGACTGGCCACGCCCCTTTCAATGAGACAGATAGTTATTGATGCCACTGCCAGTTTACTGACCTGAAAGGCAGCTGAGTGATTAATCTGCGCAACATTTTTCACTCACTCTCACTCACTCACTCACTCACTCACCTATCTATACCGCTTTATCCTGTACAGGGTCGTGGGGGGCCTGGAGCCTTTCCCAGGAGACTTAGGGCATGATGCGAGGTACAACCTGGACGGGGTGCCAATCTATCGCAGGGCACACACACTCACACGCTCATCCACACACTGTGGGAAATTTGTGAACACCAATTAACCTAAAAGTGAACAGCTGAAAGACGAAGAAGAAGAAAGATTAATGAAGCTAATCTGCATGTCTTTAGATCATGCGAGGAAACTGGAGTAACTGGAGGTGATTGGAGGTGGCAATTGATCGCAGTGGCAGTGCTAACTACTAAACCACCATGCTGCCTTTGCTTAACGGTTTTGAGCATTTTTAATTTTTTAATATTAAATATTTATTGAATATTGAAGAATATATAGAGGAGGTTGACTGAATGGAGCTATTTTGAAGCACATTACTATGCAGTTGGCAAGAAAAAGTATATTTAAAAGTATATATTATTTATTTTTTATAATTAATAAAAAATTAATTTGTCATAAAATGTGATATGATCTTCATCTAAGTCAAGGGTATTGACAATGTGTTTAAAATAAAAAGCAAGTCCAAACAGAATGGCATCAGAAAAACGAATTCCGGCTTTGGGAGTGGCTGAGTCAGAGCCCAGACCTCAACCCAATAGAGATGCTATGGAATGACTTGAAGAGAGTTGTACAGATGAGACGTCCTAAGAATATGACAGAGATAAAGCAGATTTGCCCGGGAAAATGGGCTAAAATTCCCCTTGAATGACAGGCAGGTCTGATCCACAGCCGCAGGAAGCGCCTGGTTGAGGTTATTGCTGCCAAGGCGGGTTCAACCAATTATTAATTCCAAGGGTTCACTTACTTTTTCCACTACCATTTTGAATGTTAAATGAGTGTGTTCAGTAAAGACATGAAAGATCTGATTAAAAAAATTTTTTATTTTAGGCACATTATATTTCTCAATACCCTTGACTTAGATGAAAATCAGATCATATTTTATGACAAAATAACTCAGAAAACCATGAAATTCCAAAAGGTCCACATCCTTTTTTTGCCACTGTAGAAAGAAAGAAAGCAAAGAAAGAAAATATGAAAGAAAAAATGGAAAAAGGAAAGAGGAAATACAGAAATACAAAGGGCATTTGAGTCAAATCTGGAAATTTCTCATGAAGGCGAAGGCATAAAATCAACAATGAACGATGCCTAATCTTTGATAATTTATGGATAACGTGTCAACAGCATGCGGAATAGACTGTGGGAACTGTACACACATTCAACAACATCACTTAAACATTACAGGAACTCGGCTGTGAGTTACTGCCACACCCTCTGTACAGTCCTGACCATGGCGCTCCAAGCCATTTCCACCATTAAAGCGGTTCCTGGGAGGCTAACTTTTCAGACGTGAAGCATGCAGTCCAATCATGGCTCTGACGTACTGAGAAAACTCTCTACCTTGATGGTATCCAAGCACCAGTGAAACACTGGGATAAATTCATGGTTCACCTTAAAGGGATTATATAAAAATATAAAGGGAGTTTTTACTCTCATAACTGTGTGCTGTTATTCTGCACAATCAAAAGTGTGGCCTTTACTTGAACTCCCACCATAAAAATTCGCAAGTAAATCATTAACTTAACTATATTATAACTATATCATTTACTATTCAATTTGTTTTAATTCTGTAATGAAATGATGTGTGAGGTATTTAATGCCTGTATTTCGTTCTCTTTTTTCCCCCTGTAATTGCCTGTTCCTCCACCCCTCAGCTCGTTTAGCTGCTCGGTTTGGAGGAAAGTGCAATCACTAGTGAGACCAACAGGAGGCAAATAAGCATGTTATTGCAGCGGGGCAAGACCACAAAATACAAATAATAATAATAATAATTCATAGATTTGTTGTGGCGGCACGGTGGTTAGCACTGTCGCCTTGCACCTCCAGGGTCCGGGTTCGATTCCCGGCCAGACTCGATTCCCTTCTCTGTGTGCATGGAGTTTGCATGTTCTCCCCGTGCTTTGTGGGTTTCCTCCAGGTACTCTGGTTTCATTCTGCAGTCCAAAGACATGCAGAGTAGGCTAATTGGCATTCCCAAATTGCCCGTAATGTGTGAATGTGTGTGTGTGCCCTGCGATGGATTGGCACCCTGTCCAGGGTGTACCCTGCCTCGTGCCCTAAGCATGAATACAGGATAAAGCGGCATAGAAGATGAGTGAGTGAGTGAAATTTGTTGTTCTGTGAAAAGAATAAAAATACAGAAAGTAAAAGAATGAAATTATTACCCTGTTATTTGCCTAGTTTAATTTTCTCCCCAGGCTATCAGAGGTAGAAACTAACTGAACACAAGACAGGCTATAATATTCACCGTGTGCCTGAATTTGACGTGATTACATCTCTGTGCACTCGGTACAAGTACTTCAGGTTAATCATCTACAGGAAATGTGGCGCTACGGTGACAGCTGTGCCGTGCGCAAAGGCACACAACTAAACGTTGCACAACAGAGTAGGAGTGAATTAAAGCACTGACATTCACAAACCACGGTGGAGAGGTGTATTGAAAAGAAAAGAAAAACACAGTACAAAATAAGTTGCAGGAGATTATTAGAAAAAAAAAGGTTTTTAATGTTATTCGTATAATGCAGAAAATGTGTGTGCAAGTTTATGCAACATGGAAGTGACTGATCTTGTGTCCTTAAAAATTTCAAGTTGCTAACTTCAGACGTTTTCAGAGTATTGATGCCAAAATTGGTGTAAGGTTGTAGACATATGACCTGTAAAAATTGTTGCTCAAATTGCTTTTTGGTAAAATCTTTAAAAAAAACAAAGAAATAAAAAGTCTGTAGTGTCTGTAACCATATCAAATTCTGTTGCAAATTCTTAACACTTTGCATTTTAGAATAATAGTCTTTTTCAGCTTTATGTCTTTTCATGTGAAATCTACATTGGCCAAGATTCATCTGAATGACAAATTAAAAGATCATTGAAAGATTTGAATAAAATATATATACTGTATAAATATACATTGGTAGGCATATTTACAAAAAAACAAAAACGTATTATGAAAAATAGTGCATATGATCCTATTTGAAAATTCACTTTTTTACCTGGATGAGACACTTTTGAACAGCCATACCATGTTTTGGCTGCTTGCAAGTACAAACTTTTAGGAAGCTAAGAAACTACCAAATAAAGTGATAACAACAACAACAACAACAATAAAAAAAAATAATCATCATAATCATCATCATCACCACGTTTTTCTTATTTCAGTGATCTATCCCTAACAATACGTGCACACGTTCAGGTAAAAGTGGAATGACGTCACACCAGCACTGAGTGCAAAAAAAAAAAACCTGTTTAAATGCCCTGCCCGCGTATCAACCCGCAGCTCCGTGCGCACACGGGTTCAGTTCAGAGAGAGAGAGAGAGAGAGTGTGTGTGTGTGCGTGTGTGTGTGTGTATAGGCATAAATAAAAGAGTCGATATGAATAAGTTTGGTTCGTTCAATAACTTCACGAAGCGCGTGAATCCGGCGCGAACCGGCGCGGCTCCCGGTGAGCAGGTGTGCATGGTGGAGTGCGCGCTCCCGTGTGCGTGCCGCACGTCCCCGGCTTGCGTCTGTCCGCACTCCAGAGACAGCGAGGCCCTGGAGGACCTGAAGGTCGGTGGCTTCTTTATGAGTATAATAACCATCAGGAACAAAAGTGCACGCAATCAGCTATTATGAATTATTATTAGGTTTCATTACAGCTGATTAAAATTTTATATTAATGTTTAATGATAAGGTTATTTTTACTCAGAATATATTACACCGAATATGCTGGTGATTCTTTCTCCAAAATAGTCTTAGTCATAGTTCTTTAATGCAGTTCCACCCAAATATAATATAATATAATATAATATACATTATTTCCATGAAAAAACATTTATTATAGAAATTATAAGGAATTTAATTGATTGGCGTATTGAGCGTATTTAAAATTGAGCGTATTTAAAATTGAGCGTATTTAAAATATGCAAGCCTATACAGTATATACTGTATGCCTCAGACAATTAGACTCTGATAAAATGCCACTATCACTGCTTTAGAGAAGTGTGTACTTTGTATGTTTATAGAGATTATAAATGTTTTTCCAGAAAAAAAGTCATTCTGCTACAGTAAATCACTGCTTTGCCCCAAATCTTTTAGAAAGCAAGCTGTCAGAAAAGGTTCTAAAGTAAAACCATTTGGAATTGATTGAAAATTCTTTAGTACGCGACGAGGCTTTTAATCTGCGTATGGAGAAATAATAAAAAATCAGGTGGTTTATTGAAGATAAGAATTGTGATCACTAACTACACTAACAAGTAAAAACTAAACAAAATGACATAAATTTAATTTAAATGCACAGTTTTGCATTTTGTTTTACAAATCTAATGACAACACCACAACCACCACCACCAACAACAATAATAATAATAGCATTTTGAATGGATTGAAAATTCTTGTGTACCTGACAAAGGGAAAGAATCTTTGTATGGAGGAAAATAATTATAAATCAGGTGCCTTATTGGCCTTGAAACAACAGCCTTAATGTTCCAAATAAAAACGAAGGACTAACGGAATGGGTGAAACACAATAGCACACCTCTGAATGTATGGGCTATAAGCTCTCGATAAGCTGAGGTGATATGATACGTCAGTCAGACTTACCTTCCTGCTGCATAATCTGCTCTTTGATGTACTTTGCAGTGGGGGACTTTAGTGTGTTTGTGTGTGCGTGTGTCTGTGAGTGTGTGTATGTTTAGTCTGCAGTGGGATTTTCATTCAGCTCCAGAGTTCACTTAGTTCAGTTCATTTGGTTCACTGAGCTCCCACTGAGCATGTCTTGCCACAAGAGAGACACCTATACATTGATTTTTTTTTGGTTGCAAAATGTCCAGATTGATTTTTAATAATGTCTCCTTGTCTTTAGGAAACTGGAGGTCCAGGTGAAACCCAAGTCTCCAACAATCATGGCTTTGATAATCTTGCCTATATGGCAGGAAGTCTCAGTGAACTTCGACCGAATTTTGGCCACATTTCTCGACTAAGTCTAACTCTCGCTAGCAGCCCAGGAAGCACTCATGCCCTCCAGACACATCTGTCTGCACTTAGCGGTGTTGCCAATGTGATTATTCCCCAGCCCGATGGCCGAGCATGGGTAGACTACCATCCATCTACAGTCACGGCCAAAGAGCTCCTACAGGAGATTCAGGCGATTGGATACGAAGTGACAGATGTGACCGATTCTCCTCAACTTGGAGAGCTAGATCAGGAATGGAGTTTGGTAAGGATCAGAGTGGAAGGGATGACCTGCCAGTCATGTGTACGCTCCATCGAGGACCGGATTGGAGCACTGCAGGGGGTAAAATGTTTGAACATATCTTTAAGTAACAAGGAAGCCATGATATGGTATAACCCCAAGCAAGTGAAGCCAGAAGATCTAAAGGAACACATACAAGAAATGGGTTTTAACGCCTCCCTCAAACAGACAGACTCAAGCTTCCCAAAGATGGCCCAATCTGAATGGGTGGATGCGAGCTTTGGTGTGGAAGGGATGCGTTGTGGGTCGTGTGTCAAAAATATTACAGAGAGCTTATCTGGACTGCTGGGTATCCAGGGTGTGTTGGTGTCTTTGGAAAGCAGAAGTGTGGATTTGAAATATGATTCGTCTCTGGTCACCATGGTCACAATCAAAACAGTAATAGAGGAACTTCCTTTCGGGAATTTTAGAGTAACTCCAAAATTCCAGGAACAGGTTTCTAGTACTAATGGATTTGTGAATTCTCAAATCTCTGGGCTTCATTCCTTGGACAGCTCTTCAGTCCAGAAAGTGATGATTATAATAAAGGGCATGACATGTAATTCTTGTGTACAGTCTATAGAGGCAGTGATATCCCAGAAACCAGGTGTGCATTCTGTCACAGTTTATCTAAAGGAACAGAAGGGAATAATTACGTTCGATCCCAGAGTGACCCGTCCTGCAGAACTCAGGAATGCCATCGAGGACATGGGCTTTAAGGCATCAATTGAACAAGGTAAAGTGTGAATATATATATCCAACATACGGTAATGATGGAGGGTCTGCGTGCATAATTGTATTAAAAAAAAATTATTAATTACTTTGTTCATTCATTCACTTGTTCATCCTTTATGCCATAATCACAAATGTCCACAGTGCATATTGCTAAAACTAGCCATTTATTTGAAATGAGCCGATCTGTCCAAAGCTAACCTAACGTGATCAAACTTGAATAAAACAACTTTTTAATCCATTGTTAATACATTTTCACTTCCAACACTAGACAGCCAGCTACAGTATTATTAAGCAAATATTAAGTAGCCTAACAGGTTTCTGACAGGAAGATTCATATTTACAAATGTACACAATTTATACTACTAAAGCTAGAAAACAGTGTAATCTGAACCAACCTGACAGGATTCTTAGAATTATTTAGATACATTTATAAATGTACAATTTTGACTAGTCAGCTAGTTAACATAAGCTAACCTAACAGAATTCCTGACAGATTTTAGATACATACAACATATACAGTAGAATACACTGCTAAAATTTTCATTGCTAATGCTCGACAGCTAACTAGCATTGAACTAACCTGACAGTTAAAACTAGCGAGCTAGCTAATATGAACTAACCTGACATGATATTTTATTTGTATTTTAAAACGTATACAATCGTCACTGTTGAAGCTAGCCAGTAAGCTAACCTGACAGAATTTTTTGAACAGTCAAACATTTTACAGATATTTATCAAAAAATTTTTTTTACAGATCAATAATCTTCGCTAGTAAATCTAGCCAGATAGCCAACATGACCTGATGTTTTTTAATAGCATTTTAAATTATATTAACAATATTCACTGCTTATGCTAGCCGGCTAATTAGGATGTGATAACCTGACTAAATTTCTGACAGGATTTTAGAGTTATATTCCTTTTCACTTTTTCACAATTTTCACAACTTTTTCACTATTTTCACTGCTAATTAATTTCAGTTTACCTCAGATAACTTGTGATGTGATTGATTTGTCTGTGGTGAAGTCAAGGCAACATAAAGGAGTCAAAGCAAACATTTCCCATAGATAAACTCTGCAAATGCTGGCTTTTAAAGTCCATAGTCAGAGAGTCTAATTTCCCAAATTCTTCTTCCTAATTCATTTTCATATTTCATGCAGAAAGTAAAGCTTATACGACGTAATAATCAGAATATATTAAATGGATAAAGTCTATTGAGCTTGAATTGTCATGAGGGGAAAAACATGAATCAGTAAAAAAAAAAAAAAAAAAAATCACTAAACCAGTCTGTGTGAGGAAGTGAACCGCATCTGATGATATTATGTGGACTAAATGACTGAATGAGCGTTTCTCTGGTAACTGTCAGAAAGTGGGCTTTAAAGAATAACAAGAAACTTTTCAATAGTGAACTTGAATGACTCAGAACCAGACATGGCAACCTTTAAACAGTATCCCAGTGCCAGGATTGAGAATGAACAGTTAAGCGGATTATGGGGGGCTTATATTACTTTTTTCTCTCCCTCTCTCTAATTCATGCATTTTTTTTTCAGCAGACTTTGGTATCTGTACTCAGCATGACTGTAGCATTTTAGTTAAGAGATAAAGAAATGACTTAATGTACTGTTTACCTATTGCTATAAGATTATATTGTCTATAAAAATGTCTAGCTATGGTATTTGCAGGGAGTATATTACGAGTTATACCAATTTTTATTATAGTAGCAGTTATATAGTTATGAGACATACAGCAGCATGATAGAATTTGCAATACTGTTCGGTCAGAAGGTGCTGATTAATTTCCTTAATTTTTAAAAAAAGAGTAGCTCTGACAATAGTTCTGTTGAAAGGTAAATTACAGGCTTATTAATGCACTCTATGTAGCAGAGCATACATTTTGAGCCATAAACTATATACCAAATGATAATAATTATATCTCTATTATGAGTACATTGTCACCCATAAGAAATTTTACTATTGTAATCTATAGTACATAGTATCATAGTATTATTTAGGTACTTAAGACTGAGAAAACACTTAAGATTAACATGAAGGAAGCATAGGACTTCATAAAGTACCAGAGTAAATACTGTGGCACTTCATTGCCTTCCATGGTAGTATTATGGTGTGCCCAATACTATGGTACTCATTAGGTAGAACAGTGGCTAAGTACAGCAGGCATCTAATATAGTATGCTGGAACATACTGTACCATATTAGATAAGTTAGTACATACAGTACTATTGGTATGCAGTATACATGTAGTGTGGTACATGGAGTATACAGTAAGAGCAAATAATTTACATGGTACTGTCAGTAATAAATATTTAATTTTAATAATATTAAATTTAATAATATATTTCTGTATACCATTCACTGTTTGCTGTTTTATCTCTCCATATAAGATCCTGCTGGTAATGAGGGCTTACTCAGTAGACAGGCATCACAAAAATGCACATCCTCGCACCTCAAGAACATGACTCCACCAAGAACTACGGTCCGAACCCCAAAATCCTCTGTCAAGTCAACAGGAACTGGAGTTCCTGAAGAGGAAAGGACAGAGAAATGTTTTGTCCAGGTCACAGGGATGACCTGCGCTTCATGTGTGGCCAACATCGAGAGAAAGCTGCTCAAGCATGCGGGTGTGTTAATCTGTTATTATGAAAATATGTCCCATTATATTAATGTGATTTAATGTGTGTTAATTTGTTTGGAATGCTTTTTCTCTTGTTTTCTATTTTTTATTGTTCTATTGTTTATTTTTATCTTTAAAAGCTATGTTTATCTGTATAGGTATTAAATCAGTCCTCGTAGCCCTGATGGCAGGTAAAGCTGAAATCAGGTATGACCCAGACTACGTGGATTCAGCACAGATAGTTAAACTCATCGCAGAATTGGGATTTGGAGCTTCGTTAATGAATGAGGGTGCAATCAGCAATGGCCTTGTGGACCTTTCTGTGAGTTTGGGTCGTTAGGTAATATTATATGACTTGTGTAAAGAAATTTTACCCTGTCTGGCCAATAAAAGTCATTGTTTCATAAAGGCCTGCATCAAGCAAAGAAAACAACAAGAGATTGCAGAATGATTGGAGTTGGGTTAAGAACTGTTCAATACATTATTAAAATCTGGAAGGCCGGTGCTGAACAGAGATCACATAAACGCTTGGTGGAGTTGCTTCATAAAAATTGGTGGAATTGGGTCTAAACACAGGATTGGGACTAAACAGACTGTCCAAGAAAACCATTTTAGTGAGACTAACTGAAAAAAGGCTTCAGTTTGTTAGGGAGCATAACAATAGGACTTTGGATCAATGGAAAAAGGTCATGTGCCCTGATGAGTCCAGATTCACCCTATACCAGAGTAATGAGTGCAGCAAGGTAAGAAAGGAAGCGCATGATGTGATGCACCCATTATGCATAGTGCCCACTGTATAAGCCTTTGGAGGCAGTGTTATGATCTGGGGTTGCTTCAGTCGGTCATGTCGAGGCTCAGCAACTTTATGTGGCAATAAAATGAAGTCAGCTGATGACCTGAATGTACTGAATTTATGGAGAATATTTAGAATCTGTGGAAATTCTGAAGGCATGGCCATATTCCAGTACTCAAATTGTGAATGAGTGGCTCTGGGAGCATGAAGGATCATTTTCACACATCAACTGGCCACTGGTGGTCAAATGAAATTGTCAAATGAGTGTGTGATGTTTTATTGGCCAGACGGTGTATTCTAAAGTAAAACTTTAATATCTTCCAATATTCATTCTTTCTCATTTAAAAGTGGAAGTAGCTATTCATTATATATAAATACAATATTCAATTCAATTTAATTCAATTTTATTTGTATAACGCTTTTAACAATTGTCATTGTCTCAAAGCAGCTATACACAATCAAAAGAATTATTTAAGTTTGTATGGAATTTGAATGTGTATGAATCAAAATGGTCAGA
>JAQMYJ010000037.1:33876419-33888508 GCA_030014305.1 Clarias laeviceps
AGTTATTGAAAACTCAGGTAGACTTGTATGAAGTTCCAGTCCTGAACTATCAAACTGTCAAGTCCTCAGAGAAACAGAAATATAAACAATATACTAAAGCATTTTAATTAACATTAACTGATTTTAGATGTACAGTGAAACCTTGGATTGCGAGTGACATGGTTTGTGAGTGTTCCGCAAGACGAGCAAAGAATTAATAAATTTTGACTTGAAAAACGAGCAAGTCTTGGTTTACGATTACCGAGTATCATGTATCACGCATATGCTTCTTGATTTGACGCCGAGCGTCACGTGATCACAACTGAGCCAATGGTTTTTCTCTCTCTTGTGCTGCGGAATTGTGGTTAAATCGTCTCCCCGCTGGGTCTTAGTGCTCGTCTCTTACTGGTAGAATCAACATCTGTGCATGCGTGTACTGTTTACTATAACACTGTGACCACGTGTGTGTACGTTAAACACATTTTATTTTGTGTTTGTAAGCGTGTGTGTACAGCGTGTGTACTGTTTCTTATAACACACATGTGTGCGCACGTGTAAAGCAAAAGAAAGTCTCATTCAGGTTAAAAATCCATTTTCTCCCTCAGCCTCTCTTATGTGTGTGCGTGCGCGTAATTTGACACCATGCCGGTTCACACACTCTCTCTCGGGTCGGGAGGGGCTTCACACACACACACACACACACACACACACACACACACACACATAGCGCCTGCGCGCATAAACGGAAACACTTATCTGTCGGGATTTATTTTTACTTAAGTGCAGGTTAATTTGTTTTATTTTTACTTAATATTTTGTGTTAATTATTTTTATGTATTTATTTTTTTGGGCTGTGGAACGAATAATTTGAGTTTCCATTATTTCTTATGGGAAAATTTAATTTGGTTTATGAGTGTTTTGGAATACGAGCCCGCTTCTGGAACAAATTATGCTCGTGATCCAAGGTTCCACAAGTACTTTAAAATTTGTAGGCATTCCAGAATAAAATGTTGACAAACTATGTCTTTAAAGGATATGTCTAAGTGGCCATGAATAAAGAGACCAAATGATGGACACTTTGCTTTTAGATTCAAAATTGACTTTGAACTGGCAAATGGTGGCATAATTAAATAAATAAAAAAATGTATTTATTGCTGGCCGGTTTAATGTATGAATCCAAATTGTCATAAGTTATCTTAAAAATAGCAACAGTGATATAAAACACTGAGTATTATGTCTTTTTTTTAAGCTGCAAGATGAACCCATATTGATTTTGTGTACATAATTTGTTAGATAAAAGTACATTTTACTCTTTTCTTCCATTGGAAGTATAAAGTCTTGCCTTAATATGAGCAGCCAAAGTGAGATTAGATGAGATTTCAGTTGCAGCTTAAATTTTTTTAAGGTTTATTACCACCGATGTGCTCCTGGTACTCATCTGTACTTGTCCTGTCTCCAGGTGACTGGCATGACATGCGCTTCCTGTGTCCATAACATTGAAAACAAACTCAGCAGAACAAATGGCATTCTGGAGGCCACTGTTGCCTTGGCGACCAGCAAGGCTCGCGTTAAGTTCGATCCCGAGGTGGTCGGGGCACGTGACATAATCAGAGTTATCGAGGTAATGTTTATCCATGTATGAGATACTGCTTTTTATGAGTTCACCCAATTTAATAAATGAGTGCTTTGATTAATTTCTATCTTCTGGCCTCGGCTTTGATCCCGGAGTAGTAATTAGTGCCCTGATGAAAAATGGCTGCACTGATTCAAGAGGTGCTGGAGTGTCTGTTTTTACAGATGAGTGGTCTGATGATGGGGTTTAGGGTTGTGGATTTGAACCTGGGTGAGCAAGGGATAAACATGTTTCTTATGTACTAATTAAATGACTGAAATAAAGCTGCAAATGATGATGTTGTTTAGGCATATTATATCTTACATTTGTGTTATGTATTACTATTTTAGAAGCATTGTACAGTATATACAGTAACAGGGTAACAGTACGTTGTCTTACAGAAAGCATATTTAAGCATTTATTGTTTACTAATTACACTCCAGTACATATACTGTAACATATATATAAGTAGTACAGTGGTGGCCAAAAGTGTTAAAACAACATATTCCATGTATTTTTGTTCTCCCTCTGCACAAAACAGTGATTTCACTACAGTATGTAGTTCTAGCCTATCTGACTAATAGTGCTAATAAATTGAAAATCTAGTGAAAAATTGGTTATGTGACGACAGTATTCAGCTTCTGGAGCCGTGGCAGACCTAAACCTAATAGTATACTAAACCTAATAGTATACTGTTGGATGATGATGATGATGAAGACGGCAGTAGATGACGTCAAGAAACTACGGTGGCCGGAAAAAGTGCAAAACAAAATAACAAAACCGCAAGAAATTCTTGCGAATAAAAAAATTTAATTCGCAAACCACACCTACCTTTTTCGGTTTGTTGATTCTTACCGCTGATTGGACAAGACTGACATTTAAATGCGGTGAGGCTGCAGCAATTCTTGTATGTCTTGAGTGACAGATATCTCTTCCAATCAGCAATAAGAATTTTATTCGCAAACTATACCTACCTTTTCTGATTTGACTGATTTGTCATTGTGTTTGATTTGTCATTTTGTTTTTGTTATTTTGTTTTTGAATTTGTTATTTTTGTTTTTGAATTTCTTAATTTGTTTTCGAATTTGTTATTTTGTTTTTTGTTTTGTTATTTTGTTTTCATTTTCGTTATTTTGTTTAATTTTTTGCTATTTTGTTTTGCACTTCTCACCCGCCGTAAGAAGCTGTACTGGTCTTCTGTACATATTTTTCAGGAAGCAATCAAGCAGGCATGGATTGAGTGAGTGACATCAGCATACTGTAGAAGTCTTTTTGACTGATCCAGCAGGTTTTAAATAATAAAAGACATACTAAATATTGATTATTGTATGGCAATTTAATTTCATAAAATAAGAAATAATTATTATTATCTTGATTGTAAATTCTTAATGTAATTAAAAGTTTGACTTTCGCAATGTTATTAAAACACTTAATGTGTCGATGTTTTGGGTCACAACTGTAAATATCATATCATAAATATCAAATATCATTTGTATAGCTGGAAAAACCCTTTACATGGTAAAATTGTGACAATTTTTACTGGATATAGTTCTCAAAAGTATACCATACTTTGTTGAAACGGAATACTGTATGTATCTCAACCAAAGGTAAAGTTTCCCTGAATTATCCCTGAAGCATGATTACAAACTGAACTGAGAGTATTTCAATTTTTAGCTACCAAAATAACATGATCAAAGCCTTTTTGTGATGAAATCATGCCTTTTTGGCATCTCTGGGCAGATCAATGTTATATCAATATTCTCTTTGCAGCAAGATGTCCTAGATAAGATTAATGAGGGAATAAAGCACATTGTTTTGGTGAACTTTATTTATTGTTAAACCACATACACACAAGTTTTTGTATACTGCCATATATCATACTTTCAAATGTCACCATTTACTTTTTAGGGTCTTGGGTTTGGTGTGTCTTTAATAAAGAATGATGCATTAAGAAGAAATGATGGCTTGGATTACCAGAAAGAGATTCGACTGCAAGTATCTTTTTTCATATTTTATAATGCAGTGATATTATGATAATGATGCTCAAAACAAGCACCTGTATTATATCCTTCTCTATAGATGAGCATCTATCTATAGTAATAATTTGCTAAAATAGAGCAACAGTACATGGGATGCACAGATATAGTGCGTTTACAGCCATGTTAAACCCAAACTGTGTCCTGTTCCTGCAGATGGCTTCGATCTTTCCTGTTCAGTCTGCTCTTCGGGTTCCCCGTCATGGGTCTGATGATCTACATGATGGTGATGGACAAGATGCATGGAGAACATGGAGGATCCGTGCCAGGAATGCAGAACTTGCTGCCCGGACTCTCAATACTCAACCTGATCTTTTTCTTGCTCTGTACCCTGGTCCAGGTGCCATTTCATTTCTAACCTTAAAGAGTACAGGACATGCATGCTGCCATTTAAATGTTTTATTAGCATTTAATCCTGTCTACAGAATGAGATTTATTAAAGATGGATTTGTTTTGAGGGTAGACCAATCAAGCCGGAAGAAGAGAAAGTAGAAAAGCTAATGAAGTATGCGATCAAACTCCAGACGATTTTTTCCATTTATTTATTTTTTTTATCAGTTTTGCTATCACACACTGGAGACCCTTCTGAATGTCTAAAATTTACATACTAACGTACATAAACATCTGCTGAGTTTATTTATAAATAGACATTTATGGGGAGGGGGGGGGGTTCAAGTCAAACTGGGACTTGTGATGAAATTTCTGGTGTAAAAGACATGAAACATGCAGGCGATTCATACTTCTGCTTTGTTATGATAACAATACAAATCTAAGTATCCTCATTTTGACTCTGTCCAACTTTCTTTCTGCACCCCTGCCAGATTTTCGGAGGCCGATACTTTTACATCCAAGCCTATCGTTCTCTGAGACACGGCGTCGCCAACATGGACGTGCTCATCGTTCTGGCCACTACCATTGCGTACGTTTACTCCTGTGTGGTTCTGGTGGTAGCCATGTGCGAGAAGGCCAAGCAAAGTCCGGTCACATTTTTCGACACACCTCCCATGCTGTTTGTTTTCATTAGCCTTGGACGCATGCTGGAGCACATTGCCAAGGTAAAAAAAAAAAAAAAAGTCATAGAATCCCTAGAAGCTCTGTCATGTGGATGAGTTTGAACTGAAACAGATTATAGCAGGTCAGAATTGAAAGTCGTGGAAGTAGTAAAGAATATTTTTAAGTAGTAAAACTGACATTTTGATTGTTGTTGGAGCTTAATTCAAACCAAAGTACTGGATGTTCTTTGTGTTCATTGTTGCCAAATCTGGAGTTTTCCTGAAAACCCTGGCTATAGTTGAACTGCTGATGTTCATATTATGTTTCATAGACTGGAATTTGTCTGTTTGGCAGACACTAGATTCATTCTTCCAGTCTATAAGGAAGTAAACTAAGTTTAAAGTTTAAATTACATACTTACATACTTACATACTGGGTACACAAAGGACTTCTTTCAGAATGAAACTTTACTACATCAACAAGATCGTCACTTACTCACGATTTCTCTTATGTTTGTGTGGAGCATCTCCCTCTAAATGGGTTTTTAGTATAGAAAAGATAACATTTTATTAGCATTAATGTAATGACTACAGAGGTTGATCAATACAAATAAGCTGCCAAATTAATTAAAAAGAGGTCATTAAACTACAGTATATGCATATAATACTTGTGCATATTATACTAATATACTGTACTTCTGCATCAGTGGATCTTTCTAAGAAAAAACTATTTGTAGCGACTCTTTATTTCTGAAATTCTCTTTAATAATAAGGGATTCGATAATTCAAATAATGAAACTATTGCTTCTTACTTTATGAATGTAAATGTATATTTCCTTAACTTGATAAGAATGTATAGATTTCTGGAAAGTAGATGTTGGGATTTTGATATATACGATGATGTGTTTGTAACAGCAACATAGAGACACATGTGCCGTAAAAACAACAAGATTGATACAATCTTCATTGCGCAATGCAAAGAAACACTGATACGCAGTTGAGTCATTCTGGATTTTTATGGATTGTTGCTCAAAGCTGCTCTCTGTTTGCCGTCTACCTGAGGTTAAAGTCGTGTCCTCTTATCTCTGCCTCGTCATTCAACCCGCTCTTTTCCTGCACGTGGCTCAGATATGACACTGTCGTAAATTAGATCTGTGATGGTTTATTTTTTCTTTCGAAGAACAAATCCAGTTCTCAAGTCTGGGTTTTGCCCAACTTTTGTCCAACTTTTTAGCTCATCTTATCATCACTTATTATGTAAGCCATCACTTATTTTCTGATGTAGAAAAGCTTTTAATATTAAGATTAAACATTCATTTATTTTGTGTCTTTGCAGAGTAAGACGTCAAAAGCGTTGGCCAAACTCATGTCTCTGCAAGCCACAGATGCGACCATAGTGACACTGGGCCCTGAGAACTCCATCATTAGGTATGAATTATTCATATGACATGACATCATCGATGCACTATAAAAAATGAACTGCACCTGTTACAGAAGATCTGCAGCATTTGGGCTGTTAGTCGTACATGAATTTTAAAGTTAAATATATAAAGTGCTTTAAATACACCAGTTATTAGTGATTATTATTGATTAAAAAAGCAAAACACTACGTACTAGGCATAAAAATACTTTACACAAAAGCAGGTCCGCTATGTGCCCTAATGTTTCACGGTGTCCTTTAAAGCGAGGAACAGATCTCAGTGGAGCTGGTGCAGAGAGGAGACGTGGTTAAAGTAGCACCTGGTGGAAAGTTTCCTGTCGATGGGAAAGTGATTGAGGGAAACTCCATGGCTGATGAGTCTCTGATCACAGGTACCAGTGAATCTCACCTCAAACATGTGAATCAAACTTGTGAAATTTCTCCTGATTGCATATTAAACACGTGCATTCTAAAAAATCTCAAATTATTTTCAATATCAAACTTGCATATAATATTAGTGCTAGCTCTTTAACATCTTATCATGTTAGCTCCAAGTACAAGGTATTTTGGCTAATTTTAGCTAAAATTAGCTTATGAGCTAACAACACAGTTGATCAAAAAGAAGTTAGTGTTTTAGTTTGTCAGTTATCAAGCTAATAAATTTTTTTTTTGCTAAATTTTGCTAGCAGTTGTTCACTAGCTTGCTGACAAACATCACTTAATAGATAGAATAGAATAGAATCTTGTCAATCTAATTTATAACTTGCTCAATATGATGAACCAAAACAGTGTAAAAAGGGGCGTTCAGGTCAAACTCTCAAAAAGAATTAAGAAATTGCAAAACTGATTGACGTTTACAGCACAGTACGGTGATGAGACTCTTCACTGCAGTAAAACATTTAAACGTTGCAAATGTTTTAAAGAAGGTACAAATGACGATCTCAGCCGATGTGACTCGGAACCCACTGAAGACGTTCCTGTGAACATTCAGCGTGTGGAACGCCTGATTTTTGTAAATTGACAGATAACTTGTCAAGAACAAGTGTGGAAGAGACGCATCTGTCTGTGGGAACTGTACACATAATCATTCACCAACACCACTTGCACATTACATGTGGGAGTTATTGCCACATCCCCATACAGCCCTGACCTCGTTCCCAGCTCTAATTTCCACATGTTTGGGCCGTTAAAGGATTTCCTGGGAGGCCGTGAGTCAGGCAGTCTGATCATGGCTCCAGAGTACTGAGAAAACTTTTTCTACTTTCTACTACTATCATTCTGCATAATCAAAAGTCCTGGTTTGACTTGAACACCCTCATATAGATACTGTATTAGTTTCCTAAATATATTTGTTCTTTAAAAAAAATCTGACTTTGATGATTGATTGCAACAATAGTTACAAAGTTGAATGAGATTTTCAATTTATTTCCAGGAACAAACTTGCACCTAATGCTAATGCTAGCACCTCAGACTACAAGTTGGTGGATTGTAAATTAAGGTTACAATTTTAAATTTAGTTTGATGAAATCACCTGATCACTATCTTCTCTAGCCTTTGTGTGCTAACTAGCTAACTTGGCTCTCTAATGTATTGTACAGTATATCTAGCTAAGTAATATAAAGTGCAACAGCATGGTGTGTGACGTTAACGAATCCTAACTATTGAGTTTAAACTGGATCCTACTCCTCGTCATCTTTCTGATTTACATTGTTTAAAGTTGCACTCAAACTTGTGTCCAACCTGAGGCTCAGTGTGTGGGTGACAGCGAGGTGTCACTCATTGAAACCAGTTAGCCCAGTATCTGAACCTAAGCAGCAGTGTTCATTTGTGGCGTTGTGTTACATCAGGAGAGCCCATGCCAGTCAGAAAGAAGCCTGGCAGCTTTGTGATCGCGGGCTCAATTAACGCTCACGGAGCGCTGCTAGTCGAGGCCACACACGTAGGAGCCGAAACAACGCTCAGCCAGATCGTCCGTCTGGTGGAGGAGGCGCAGACGTCCAAGGTAAACCACACAGACACAATTTGTACACACATCTAGAGAAACATGTAGACATTTACAAACAAAGTACGTAAACCGGATTTCTGCCGGGTCTGCCACAGACCGCTCCAGAAATATTGGCACCCTTCAAGTCAATGGATTAGAATGATTTGACGAGATAAACATTGCACACAATGGTGCTTATTCATCAGCAGCACAAACACACACACACACACACACACACACAAACAAACATACACGCACCTTTAATTACCTAGAAGTTAATTTGTTTGTGATTATGAATGTGTCGTGATTGTCTTGCTCAGGCACCGATCCAGCAATTTGCAGACAAGCTGAGCGGTTACTTCGTCCCTTTCATCGTGTTTGTCTCCGTGGCAACGCTGGCAGCATGGCTCATTATTGGGGCTTTTGACTTTGACATCGTGGCAAAGTATTTTCCCGTGAGTAATGTCAGCAATTTAACAACATGGCTTCCTTGATTGCTTTTCCTACTGCAATTATTCTATTAGCCTGTTTATTAGTTTATCTTTCATCCCATGTGTCTCTGTTTGTCTAAAGCTCAAAATCTGTATCTAACGGTCGTGTCTTCTGCTTAGGACTACGATAAGAATATTTCCAGAACCGACGTAGTGGTGCGTTTTGCCTTCCAAGCTTCCATCACTGTTTTGTCTATCGCCTGCCCTTGCTCTCTCGGCCTGGCGACACCCACGGCGGTGATGGTGGGCACCGGAGTCGGGGCGCAGAACGGCATTCTTATCAAGGGTGGAGAACCGCTAGAGATGGCTCACAAGGCATGGATCTTCTTTCTCATTTCCAGTCTTATAAATATTATTTTTTATTTCCGCTTAATATAATACCCAACATTTTTATATACTTAGTCATAATTTAATATCATATTATGAAGATACTGTACACTGATATACCAAAAGCCATCATATTATCTCATTCGATTATACCAGAAGATGTTTATTCATTTCCTTGCCTTGTTTGCTATATGATAGCAAAGTTTAAGATAAAGCATGTTTCCCCCCCACATGATTTCTTGCTGCTCGTGTTGCCGGATGCAGGTTAAAGCAGTAATGTTCGATAAAACAGGCACCATCACTAACGGGGTTCCTCGGGTCACCCGGGTGCTGATTCTATGGGATCGGGCACGTTTGCCTCTTCGGAAAGTTCTAGCCGTAGTGGGCACTGCAGAGGCCAGCAGCGAACACCCACTGGGCATGGCAGTCGCCAAACACTGCAAAGAGGTATACACACACACACACACACACACACACACACACACACACACACAATAACATTACATTTTCCAACAAAGGACATTCCATTTTTTCATGCCTGCAACTTTCTCTGCTTGACTCCTCTTCCAAATGCACTGTTTCAGTGTTTATGTAAATGAGGTATTGCTGAGCCACGCCCCTACTAAAGAACAGCAGAACTTAGCAACAAACCATGGGAAGGGCTCTTCTTATATGAGGTTACATTGGGGTGATAATCTAACAGACTTATTTAAACCCTGACCAATACATAAATTAAAAAAAGCCCCTAATTGACCTTAACCGATTTGTCTTGCAGACATTGTTGGAAATTGATTAAGTTCAATATGGTAGCAGTAACCCTGTTTCACTGTGATATCAATTATATTTCTATAACAGCATTTTCTTTAATTCCCTTCGTAATTTACATGGTCTGACGTACTGGAGATGATTCAGAGGCGTGTGTGTGTGTGTGTGTTTCCTTACTGCAGGAGCTTGGCACAGAGACACTGGGCTTCTGCCATGACTTCCAGGCAGTACCAGGTTGTGGGATCAGCTGTAGAGTTTCCAACATCGAGGAGCTCCTGCAGACCAGCACAGAGACACAAGGCACACGAACACAGACAAACGCACACAACCCGACTTGTGTCACCCTCCAGGGAGCCACGACGGATGAGAGTAGATTAGTCACAGATGGAGACGTGGGATCAGGTTAGTACCATGGGTTCATATTGCCCTCTAGTGTTAGGACTGGCTGCTACAACAACTCTGTGACTGTTTTGTGTGTGTGTGTGGGGGGTTTCATGTTGTGAATGTGTGTACAGGATCTCCTTCATATTCTGTCCTGATCGGGAACAGGAAGTGGATGCAGAGGAATGGATTACATGTCACTGCCGACGTGGACGAAGCCATGAGCAGCCATGAGACGAAAGGACAAACGGCTATTTTGGTCGCTATAGATGGTACAGACCAACATATAAGAGATGCCTGATATGTAGCCTATTTAAATTTGTTGCAGAAATATTGGCACTCTTAGAGATAGTGGGTCAAAATTATTAGGGTATATATCTTTGAGCACTACACACTATGACGAAACAAGCAATTAGAAAAACTATTTTCTCTTCCTTTATACTTTTTTAATTTATCAAAAACACTTTAAAGGATTTTTAATTAGTTGTATTTTATGTAAAATGTAAAAAAAAAAAAAAGCAATTACTCCCCTGAAGAACTGCATTTAATGTAAGTATCACTGGAAGTGGGAATGCACCAGGGATCGGCTCTTCGCCCCTTCCTGTTTGCAGTTGACAGGTTGTCGGATGAGGTTTATGGCCCAAAGGAGGTTTATGGATGCGGTGACGGAGGACATGCAGGAGGTTGGAGTGACAAAGAAAGATGTAGAGTTAGATGGAGACAAATGGTCTGCTGTGACGACCCATAACGTGAGCAGCCGAGAGAAGAAGATCATCATAATCTAACCTTTGAGAAAATTCTGGTTATTTAATTACATTTTCCAGAAATAGATTTTCTTTCCTGTTTCTCAAGGTGTTTCTCATGACGTTGCACAGATGTAATTTTTTTTAAACCATCCATGATCATGTGTAATATCTAGCCTAACAAGCTATTCACGAAATCCAATCTGTGTTCACTGATAGCCATGAACATACTGAACGAGGTGTAAGATTCTTCCTGTATCAGCTGACAGATCTGCCTGTGTGTGTCTCAGGTGTGCTGTGTGCGATGTTGGCTATAGCAGACACAGTGAAAGAGGAGTCGGTTCTGGCAGTACACACTCTGAGCCGGATGGGGATAGATGTTATGATGATCACCGGAGACAATCGCCGCACTGCTAAAGCCATCGCTACACAGGTGCCGTCACGTCCGCTGACACGCAGAGTTTCCACCGTTTATGTTTGTACCAGACATTTGAAAAAAATGAGATGGAGCACTGGTTCCTGATAAAATTTCTTACTTGCTCTACATTGCTAATTGTGTGTATGCACACTGCTCCCGATTGTGAAAAGCTCCTCATCACAATCTTTAAAAAAAATGATTATTTGCTATTTAATACTGATTTCTGTGGAAGATGATTAGGGCCACTATTAAAAATTATGTGTTCTGACTTGTTTCCTCAGAAATCAGATTTTTGATATTAACATTAGAATTCTGAGATTAAAATTAGAATTTTGAAAAATAATTTTAATTCTCAGATAAAAGTTAGAATTTTGAGAGAAAAAGACTGAATTCTGGGATTAAAGTCAATTCTTAGATTAAACTTTCTTTAATTCAGAAAGTAAAAATTTTAATTATAAGATTAAAGTTAGAACTCTGAGAGAAAAAGTCAGAATTCTGAGAATAAAGTTACTGTAGGATTCTGAGATAAAAGTTAAGATTCTGAGAAAATGGCAAAATTCTGAGATAAAATTTTGAATTATAAGATTAAAGTCAGAATTCTGAGAGAAAAAGTACATTTGACTTTTTCTCTCAGAATTCTGACTTTAATCTTATAATTGAGAAAAAACAAAGAATTCTGAGATTAAAGTCACAATTCTTAGGTGAAAGTCAAATTTTGAGGGAAAAAGAATTTTGAGTTTACGTTAAGAATTCTGAAAAGAAAGTGTTCTCTTCCATAGCTATATAAAAGCTATGGAAGAGAACATACAATACCGTTCAAAAGTTTGGGGTCACTTTCTAACTCCATGATGGTTCCTGATTTTCATTTCTTTCTACATTGTAAAGGCTGAAGGCGTCCAAAAAATGCATTAATCTCCTTTGAACAGTTGATATTGAGATGT
>JAQMYJ010000037.1:33904184-33917378 GCA_030014305.1 Clarias laeviceps
CCCCCCCCCCCCCCCCACTTTTTCACACAGGGCTATTTAGTTTTGGATTTAGGTTTCCCTTAGTATTAAAAACCTTCATTTAAAAACTGCATGATACAGTATGTTAGCTTGTGTTATCTTTCACTAATATTTAAATTAACATGATGATCTGGAAAAAAAAAAAAAAAAAAATCAGTAAGGAGTCAAATACCTTTTTATACCATATATATATATACACATAAATCTTTCATAGACGTACAGCCTTCTTTAATATGTTTGCACCCTTCAAAATGTTTTACTGCGGCTACGAGTCTCATCGCCGTACTGTCTCCTGTAAATGTCAATCGCCTACAGTATTTCACGCCTCCATTCAACAGGAATTTCATCGCAAGTCTGGGTTTTACTTGAACGCTCTGGTATCTACAATACACTCAGAAAAGTACTGTATTCTGGCCTCGTGTAACTTTTTTAATGTATTGATATGTTTATTTTACTACGATAAGTAACATTTATAATGTTAATCAATTGTATTTAATTAGTTTAAACGAAACATTTCTGTTCCGATTTTTCCCATTATATTTTAGTGTACAAGTGTTTGTTTTCAATATAAGAGAGAATTACTGTATGTGAGCACTTCGGATCTGCACGCACTGGGACTTGACCGTGACTACTGTACGCTCGCTGATCCTCACAATCGCTATTAAAGATACTAATTAAACACCATCATTATCATGTCATTAACAGAGAGCTTCTAAGATTAAGACTAAGTACTCGTTTCAGTTTTAGTGTTGATGCACGACTAGATGATTTGGCACATGATTGGCTTTATTCTATTACGATGTCAGAGTGAACTGATCGATACATTTACTGTAAATGATCAGCTCTGTGATTATAGAACGTCAGCACATTTCGCTGTGTTTTTTTCCCCACAATAAGAGCTTAAAGTTCACAAATCTCAGCCTTACTAACTTAATCAGCAAACTCTCAGCACTCCACTCCTGCACATTTCCCAGTTCATCTCATTCAAGTCCGCGTAAGAAAAGCTGAGGCGTGATAAGAGAAGCGCCCGAGGCTGAGGGTGAACAATGAAGGCAGTAACGGCGGTGATGGACGATGTGTTAATGGCGTCATCTCGTATAAAGCCACAGGGCTTCAAACCCAATAGCAATTACATCAGAGTTCTGACACCACAACTCCATCCTTCTTCTTCTGAGTCTCTCTCTCTCAGTTCCCGTCTCACACTTCCTCCATCTGTGCCATTTCAGTGGTAATAGGAACAGAACAGAACAGAACTAGCTTTAGGGACTTTTATAGTGAACATTTAATTTATTACTACATTTGCGTAAACAGTTACTTACAATCATTTGGCAGATATAGATATATTTTTTTCTATACAAAGTGTCTCACAAACAAGGCAGGATATAATGGCGCTACGTATGGACCAGGTGAAGATACAGTTAAGCCAAAAAATAAATAGATAACATGTGCATTGAGGCTGATCACTGCTTTGTGTTGTGAATAAGTGAAGGAAGTTTACAGCCTCCGGTTTAGTGTTGTAATGTAGGACAGGGTGGTGCAGGGTTTCCAGGTCTCGGCTACATTTTATAGCCCAACTTTATGATACAAAATCACATAAAACTAGCTCAAACATTTAGGGCGTTGGAAAAGACAGAGGGTTTTTCCGTGGTTACCGTGGTGCGCATGCATTTCTCTGCAGTTCTACCCTAAAAACAGAAATGTTTCTATACATTCAATACAATAAAGGAGTTCACATGGATGCCAATATTCCCCTAATAATGGGAATCACAGCCCAAGAATAAAAGTGCATAAAAATGAATAAAAAAAGCGATTTAAACACCTCAGTTAGAATAGACTGGTCCAATCCGTCCCAGTTGGAGTGGGGGGGAGGGGGTGGGGGGGGTGTAAACCTTTGATAATCCATTCATTAGGTACAGTAAATGTTAACCATGCATATTTTTGAACTGGTAGTTTTTGTCTTGTTGTCTTCTCTCTGTGCATGTTTGCGCGTGTCGGGGTAACATTAGGTGACAAGTTTCCCGGGAGGAAATTTTTTATTCCATTCCTGATCAGTAAACTTCATGAAATTGATTCTCTCTCATCAGTCTTTAGTTTAAACTAACATTCACTGGGTCTCTGGCTGAGGAATGAGTTCTGACTGTCTTGCACAGAAGCAAAGCCTCTAAAAAGTAATAGCTGAGACTGAATTCTTGTAACCAATTATACGCAGATTAAACACAACTTTGCACAGGTCAAAAGAAACTTTACATTCTCGCTGAATGCTTCAACCACGTAAAACCACATCCGATCAGATCCGATTTCAATTATATTCATGTAAACATAGTTAATGGTTGCACATACAGTTTCCTTTTGTTGGCAGAAATTGATTAACTACATTTATTCCAGATTATTTGTTTTAAGACAAGATCTTGATGGACGTTGAACATTTTGAAACGAGGTCATCTGCACTCAGATTAGCTTTTCCATCGACAAATTATACAGAAACAAATCCAAATATAGTTGCAAGCAACGATGAGCGGGCCCAAGCACCCAGCGCCATCGCCACCCGGGCGCACCACACAACCTGCTCGTCTTTTGAGACCTACAAAAAGCCATCGCCACCCAGGTGCACCGCACAACTTGCACACTTCACACAATATGAGGTAATGTTTAGAAAGGGTTAACAAGAGGGTCGTGCACACCCTATAGTGCTTGGGCCCTAACTAGACCGAAAAGTGACTTTGGTAAACATGGGTGGGGGATTCAGGAGGTTTATCAACAACTCCAGTCCACAATCTGAACCAGAGGGCAAATCCAGAGAACATTCAAAATTCAAGGCAAGGATCAAAACACAGGGTTAACAATCACAGTACGAATGACTCCAAACTTACACAGACAATGTGGGTCTTGTATAGTCTATTAACAGGAAATATCCTGGAAGTAGTTCATTAAAGTCCGTGGGAGAGACGCCTCTGCTGAGGTGTATTGAACTGAAGGGATGTGACTCATTTCAACTGGCTCGGTGATAGCATTTGAACTACAGCATAAAGCCATAATAAGTTCAAATGCATTGTGCAATACTGCGCACCACCTCAACTGCAAATGCGCCCTCTTGTGGTGTACCAGTTAATAGATATGTGAGCTATGGAGAAATATTATGCAGAACATTATCGGTTAACAGATTTCTAACTGGTAAAATAAATCTAAAATAAAATCAATGATTAATCTATAACACGCCTAGTTTATATGAATAAATAAACAAACAAACAAATAAATAAATAAATACCTTAACAGATTCAGAAAATCTGAAAAATCACACTATCTATTTTAATGAGTATCATGCTAGCTTGACTAGCATCGAGTGACAATGGAGTATATATTTTGTGGAACAAAGTAATTAAAGTAATAATTATTTCTTTTAAGCTCTTGAATTTCCTTTTAATGGATAAAACAGTGTAACAGAGTGTGTGTCGAGTTACACAGGAATGGGTTTTAAAATGCTAATCAATGCTAATCTGAGGGCTTTAATCTTCCCTCAGTACTGTTTCCTTCTACTTGTAGCATCTCCTGTCATTTAACACAAGTCTGAGTCTGGTGTAAATTATGTGCTTAAAAAATAACTCTTTATCGATCGGTTCTTGTTAGAGGTCTCTACATTGTAGCTTCTTCATATTTAGACGAATGTATTATACTTATACTTAAAATAAAATTGTATACTAGAAAGATGCACCACCTTAAATAAGAAAGTAACTCGTGCACTTCGATGACGAATGTGCTCGCAATCAGGTTGTTTCCATTGCTCAAAGAAGTCGAGGAGAGTTTCGAAGACGAACACAAATATGTACAGTGTACTGCGAGCAACTACGCTATGCAAATCGATGCAAATTTATGCAGCACTTTACCCTAAGAACAGATGGATGAATATTTTCCTGGATGTTCTGCTGAGCCGTTTTTATCCAGTAAACAGGCTTCACTACATTATATCAGAATAAAATAATCTTCATGTACGTAGCCATGAGCAGTTCGCATTCAGTTGAACGTCAGGAATAACTGAGCTAAAGAAATGTACAGTATACAGTACGTTCAAAGTCAAACAACCCAAGGGAGGTGAGGTAGATGAGGAGAAATGACTGATCATTCTGAGCAGCTGAGCGGTTTTAGATGCAGTAAATCAAAACACGAGCTTAAAATCGCTGTAAATAACCCAGTAAGTAACACTTATTGATATACTGATGTATTGGCGATGCAACAAGCAGAGGCCGTTCACAAGTGTGAGTGTTTAGTGACATGTAACGAACGTCCTGAGGCAGATGGGAAGTGTAGTCCAGCGTCTCTCTGCTGCCATCATGAAACTAAAATGCCAATTTCCAGTTAGCACATCAATTCTGACTTCAGCCTCTGAAGTAATTTGGGCTACATGACAAAAACACAGCTTAATACTGATGAGAAAAAACTACCGCATGAATGAAAACTCCATGCAAATGAATGAACACAGGGCTCACACACATATACACACTCATGCATTCATTCACACACACTACAGTGAATTTGGCAACGCGAATTAGCTTCATCTGCATGACTTTGGACTGTGGGAGGAAACCGGGGTACCAGGAGGAAACCCACCAAGCACGGAAGAACATGCAAGTTTACTGTAGGTAAAGCTGTAACTTTAAATGTTCTGACATGAGAATTAGGAGTTTGTGACACTAACTTGTGGAACAAGCTGTTATTCTACAACATTAAACTGCTGAGATTGTTCCACAAACAAGCCATTTTTAAATGGGTTCAATTTAAGCACTTTGCAGGCTCCCACTTGTACTTTCTGTGTGTGTATAAAATTAAGTACAGTACACAGATTGTTTCACATCTGTAGGAGCTGCAGGAGGTGAAAGCCTAAATGTCTTGTTGCTGTAAATGATGTTCTGTACTTCTTCCTTTTTTAGTCGACCATATTGCATATCGTACTCGCTGTGGTCTCCGTCTCAAACAATGAAATAAAAAATGTGTAAAGATTCTCTCCAGCTCCCAGTAGAGTTGGTCTATTTACTATACACAGACTCTGAGCACACACTCCATCCCGAACCTCCCTGTTTACAGTCAGGACATTTAGAGCGAAGCAGTGACCCTGTTTAGGAAAGCGAAAAAAAAAACATCACCATGTGGCACTGCTGATTCCTGAAAAGGCTCTAATTGGTCGGAAGGTGCTGATTGATTTTATAATCACGGCAGGATTTACAATCCACACAATCAAAGCCTAATATTAAATGGATCATTTTTTTTTTTTCAAAGCAAAGGTTTTAATTAAAAGCAAATAAGCAAATAATTTTTGATATGGCGACAATTTCTAAAAGGAAAATGTACATACTGTAGCGCTTATGGCAGGAAGGAAGGAGTCTCCAGTGTCATCACTTTAAATATTTTTCAGGACATTATCATGCGGATTTCCGAACCAGATAAATCTTGTGATTTGTGCTTTCTGTTTTATCTGTAACACAAACTGCTTGTTTTTTTTATTTACTTAAAAAAAAAAGGAAAGAACAACAGAACGTGGTCAGGAAACTACTGTTTATATTAGATACAAGTTCTGGCAGAAAAGAAACATTAAATGTAATTAATAATGAAAAACATGATATTCTGCGAAACGCATTTTCCCATAGGAAATAATGTAAATGCAGATAATCTGTTCCAGCCAGCCAAAAATATTACCAATATTACCAATTTCCAAGACTATAATCATACTTTTGCATACAAACACAATCAAAAGACATGTAAATTAAGTAAGATATGAAATAACCTCACTTAACCTTAATTTATGATTCCTCTTGACACCGCCTGCTTTAAAAACCAAACTGAAAACAACTCCCTTTTCTTCTTGCTACCGTCCTTCTACCATCATTTTTTTTTTTTTGCTTGGCTTTCCACAAGTTTTGATCGGCTCCTATACATACTGTACACGCAACTTCGCCGGCGTCCGGTTCGGCGTTTAGTCGCTCATATGGCGAAAATGCTTCGTATGCCGACGCAAATTCCGTATAAAATTTCAATTCTCATGGCCAAAATGCTTAAAGTGGGTATGTTTAGTCCATACGTATGTCGAGGGACCACTGTATTAATACACAGTGGTGAAAAAGGAAGTAAACGCTTGCTGTTATCGTAACATAATTAACTACAGTACGATAACAGTAACACAATAATTCTGCTTCATAACGCCAGCACATCATCAATTACAATTCTAGAACTCCACGCCACTATTCCTTCACACAGGCGGAGATCGAGTCTGCTAATCGCCAGCAAGCGTTTTTCATTGCTTTTCCATGTGTATTCTCTTGCTGTTTGAACATCCAGTATTATTTTTCTCTTTTGGCAGCTTAAATGTAGCCCTGAGCTCCTGGTAATTTTTCACAATGATCTAATCCGATTACTCTTCATTGTGTAACCGAATCACATCTACTTTTTCTTGCTTTTACACAAAATACACCGTTCCATTATGTGCATTTACTTTCTCCACTCCGCGCTAAAGTCAGAAATAGCTGAATAAAGTATGAAAACTTATCACAACACTAAATCATGTTAAACTGCGTAGATTCAGTAAAGAGAGGGAAGAGAAACTGATTCGGATGAGGATATTTCGAATGCCAGGGAATGTTTCAAGGTGCAGTTCAAAAGGTTCAAGCCAAGTTCAATGTCGGAACGGAAATGTCAGAGGAAGCTACAGGACGACATGCTTTGATGCAGTGATCTACAGTAAATACTCACATACTGTAATGCCTTAAGGGCGCTAACTGGGGACCTTGATTTCTGAATCTGAAATATCTTTAGCTGCCTCTTTTGATATACATGAATATTAGAGATAATAATTAATATCAAAAGCAGCGCAAGTGTAAAATGGATTTTTTTAAGCAAAAAGAAAAAACAAGCTTAGGCATCATTTCAAGAGTTTACGCCAAACATTGCAATCATTCATTTATCACCTCTAAATCAATAGTCTTCAGGCTCCTAACCTGGCACATCATCCACCACATGGACACCAATTACGCTGTTCGTCCAGCCAAAGTAGGAGCGCATTCAAGCCATCGCGTCCGTTCAGTCTAAGAGGACGTGCATTTAATCTCAATTCATTTTAAACCAATTTGCAACAAATCTGACAATTATTCTGCACTACAGACGAGACTTCTTATCAAAAAAACATAATAAAACAAATGCAGAACCCAATTAACAACCCCCTCCATTTCTCTTCTACAGTATGTACTCGACAGTACAATGTCTTATGTAGATAAGCAAGTATGTATTTTGATTAGTTCATTTAAATGTTTCTCGTTTCTTAAATATCCATGTCCAATGAAGTGAAGTCCAGTGTGAATGTTATGGTGTTTCAAAAGGGTCACGGCTTTGCATAAAATCAACTTCACAGAAGATATGTGGTCAGACCGAGCGTGGGGGCCGACGGACCGAGCGTGATCAAAGATGACTGAAACTCTTGGTGAAGTTGCATCATAAAAAAAAAGGATAGTAGAAATCAGAGCTATATTTAATAGTGAAAGAAACAGTATTTAGACAAACTAATGCAACTCAGGATGAAAGTAAGTGTTTCGATGTTTCACATAAGGTTGCTGAAACGATGCCACAATAAAAGGTAGTAACTAAATATTACATTGTGTGATGTTTAAATATTGTGTGTGTGTGTGTGTGTGTGTGTGCATAAAAAGATTCCTAACTTGCATTACAGGATAATAATCTGTGTGCAACTTAAAACATGATAAATCTTGCATAAATTGTTTACATTTATGTCATGAAAAATGAAGTGAACATAAAACAAAATGAATAGTGTTATATTTGTAATTGTGCGTAATTATAATTTGATTCGATTTCATTTATACACTGACTTTCCAGGATGAACCACTCCCAGGGAACAAGCTGCTGATTCAATAAAAAGAATAACATTAGCCCATCAGAAATGTTGACTATTTACATTTAAAAAAGGAATAAAAAAAACCTTGTACTCATAAAACCCATAAAAACCCCCATTGACACCATATTTCCTGTAAAAGTACTGTGGCGTCCTTATACAATCACTCAATGGCACAAAAACATCTCTGGATCTAATTGGATTTTAATTAAAACACTTTCCATTAATGTGTTAAAAATGAAATTTTGCCTCTGCTATTAAATTACACGCATGAGAACATTTCTGCTAAAAGGCGAACGGAGATTGCAAAACAACAGCGAGACATTTCAGTTTGTCGGTCAATGACCGAGCAGCTGTGAAAACTGTTGCTTTATGTTCTCTGAAGCTGATGTGGGGCCTTTTGAAAAAACATTGTTATATAACTGACGGGAAGAAAAAAGAAACATTCAGAAAACAGCAGAAATCCTTGAATAAGCCTCTGATTCCATCCATCAAACAAAACAGACCAAGAGTGATACTGTACATAAAAATGTTTAAAAACGTTTAAAAATAAAATTTGACTTTCACCATGGCATGGTGAGAGAGCCGAATTGGGTTTGGGTTTGAATTGGGTTTTTCGAAAAGCTGAGGTTTCTGAGATCTCCTGAGATTCTGTGTAGATGGTTTAAACAGAATGGTGGGAAAAACATCTAGTGAGCAGCAGTTCAACAACTGAAAACTTCAACACATTACGTATGTGAACCTGGAAGGATAGAAAAAACCTGGAGCGATGGAAAAAGGTCATGTGACTCATCTGATGAGGCCAGACTGACCCAATTCTAAAGCGATGGACACGTCAGGATAAGAATGGAAGCGCATGAAGCGATGCACCCATCATGCATAGTGTAGAGAGACTGTATAAGTATCTAATCCAAGATGTAAGGATGGCTGTAATTTATCTCTTTTTTTCCCCATCTAATTAGATGTCAGTGCAACACAATCATCAGCCATTATGAGTTTTTCAATATGCTAGACACCAAAAAAAATTATAGGGAAATATATTTATAAGTTGTTTTATAAGTTTATAAATAGTTTTAATGTAATTGTTCATTTGAGGACATAAAACACTGCTCATCTGATATGTAAAACAAACTTAATCACTATACTGCAATCCTTTAATTGTATATGTTCGCTGCTTCTTTTGTTGCTTATAGAAACTTAAATGATGCAATAAGGGAAAAAAAAAGGAAACATAAGCACTTATATTGTTTATCTTGCTTACACAGCAGAATTCCCAGCGCTCGAACACACCGCAGTGTTTAATAACACACAGCACTAAATAAAACCACAGCGATAAATATAATTGTTGAATGAATACCCAGAGTTATTATACAGTATAAGCCAACCTGGTGTTAATTGATTCTGCACTGGCATGACCTGGCATTTGGTTACAACAAAGCATAATTAAATATTGGGGACTTACTTCAGTCTTAAAGATAAATATACCCAAGTGCACTATTTCTTATGGTACTTGTAAGTATTATACCATTAGTGTTGTAGTTCTACCTGGGAAACATTTACACTAATGGTCCTTAAGGAATAATATGCACTAAAATATTAAAATTGTACAGTTTGGTATCTTTGTTTATAAGAGTGTTACTGTACATACGTCCAACAATGGTTAATTAATTGCCGTAAAAAAAAAAATTATCCTTCATTTCATGTGATTATATGGTTTTAGTGATGTGATCATATGTGAAAAACTGTGAGCCATGCAAGGAAAAACATGCAGAACAAAAAAAGAAAGCTCATGTAAAACTTTACATTTGATAATAAATGAACTGTGTCTTTAAAACATTTTGTAACAAATGAATGTTAAAAAAGAAAACCCATGTTAAAAACCTCTGCCGTACGGACGAAACCTCGCACAAACATATACACATTGTATAGAAAGGAAATGGCTTGTGAAAAATTAAACAGTCGTGTACACTTTGTAATATTTAACTAACAAATATAAATGAATTATGTGAAAAAACTTCACAGATGAGAATAAAAATGCAACGTGACATGAAATATAAATAAAAATAAACAAATGTAGACTTTGAGCTTTCTGTAAGGAAAAATAAAACTGTACAAATTTTGTAGAGACTCATTACTATACTGTATTTTTTGTGTTGTATTTATTTACTATGTATTTTATATTACTGTACTACAGGTGTTTTTGCAGGTATCTATTAAACATTTATTGATCGGTTGTATTTATTTATTTTGTGTCATTTATTATGTATTTATTTATTACTGTACTATGTGTTTGTTGTAATTATTTATTAAGAATTAATTTTTTACTGTACTGTAGGTGTTTGTTGTAATTATTTATTAAGAATGTATTTAGTACTGTAGGTGTTTGAAGTAGGTCGAATTAATATATCGTAAGTGTTTTAAAATTTAGTATTAATTTATTACTGTACTGAGGGTGTTTATTGTACCCATTTATTATTTATTTATTACTGAGCTGTGTTTGTTTATTGTATTTATTATGTATTTATTTATTACTGTACTACTTTAGGTGCTTATTAAGAGTTTATTTATTGTATCTATTTAGAATGTATTTATTACTGTACTTTCTGTTTTTAATAAGAATTTATTTATTACTGTATAGTAGGTGTTTATTATAATTTATTTTACTGTACTGTAGGTGTTTATTGTATTTATTTAATATTTATTTGTTTATTATTGAACTACATTTTTATGTATTTATTGTTTATTTATTTATTACTGTACCACTGTAGGTGCTTATCAAGAGTTTATTTATTACTGTAGATGTTTATTGTATTTATTTTTTACTGTACTCTAGGTTTTTATTAAGAATATATTGATTACTGTACTGTAGATGGTTATTGTATCTATTTAGAATTTATTTATCACTGTAATCTAGGTGTTTATTAAGACTATATTTATTAATGAACTGCATGTTTTATTGTATTTTTTGTACATTTAATTATTACTGTACATTTGGTGTTTATTGTGTTTTTATTTATTACTGTACAGTAGGTGTTTACTGTGTATTTATTTATTACTGTATAAATGTGCTTATTGTGTATACTGTGCTTATTGTGTATTGATTTATCACTTTACAATAGGTGTTTATTGTGTATTTGTTTATTGCTGTACATTAGGTGTTTATCTTGTATTTGTTTATTACTGTACAGTAGGTGTTTATGTTGTATTTGTTTATTACTGTACAGTAGGTGTTTGTTGCATTTGTTTATTGCTGTACAGTAGGTGTTTATGTTGTATTTGTTTATTACTATACAGTAGGTGTTTATTGTGTATTTGTTTATTGCTATACAGTAGGTGTTTATTGTGTATTTGTTTATTACTCTACAGTAGGTGTTTATTGTGTATTTGTTTATTACTCTACAGTAGGTGTTTATTGTGTATTTGTTTATTGCTGTACAGCAGGTGTTTATTGTGTATTTGTTTATTGCTGTACAGTAGGTGTTTATTGTGTATTTGTTTATTACTGTACAGTAGGTGTTTATTGTGTATTTGTTTATTACTCTACAGTAGGTGTTTATTGTGTATTTGTTTATTACTGTACAGTAGGTGTTTATCTTGTATTTGTTTATTACTATACAGTAGGTGTTTATTGTGTATTTGTTTATTACTCTACAGCAGGTGTTTATCTTGTATTTGTTTATTACTATACAGTAGGTGTTTATTGGGTATTTGTTTATTACTCTACAGCAGGTGTTTATCTTGTATTTGTTTATTGCTGTACAGTAGGTGTTTATTGTGTATTGTTTATTGCTGTACAGTAGGTGTTTATTGTGTATTTGTTTATTGCTATACAGTAGGTGTTTATTGTGTATTTGTTTATTACTGTACAGTAGGTGTTTATTGTGTATTTGTTTATTACTGTACAGTAGGTGTTTATTGTGTATTTGTTTATTACTCTACAGTAGGTGTTTATTGTGTATTTGTTTATTGCTGTACAGCAGGTGTTTATTGTGTATTTGTTTATTGCTGTACAGTAGGTGTTTACTGACGGCTCTAAGTGTTTCTCCGTGTTAAATTCTATCCCTGTTGTACGTGTTTATTCCCCTCAGCACATCAGGCGGCAGAGAGCCGGCGCTGAGGCTGGTGGAAGCCCCGGGGCTCCTGCGCGTATTTCCGCTCCTTTCGTTCCGCGTCTCCGGCGAACCCGACGTGTCCGAAATCGCGCGTTTCTCTCGGTTTCGCGTCAGATCTGATCGACAGGGAACAGGGGACAGGGGTCAGGGCCGGGGATCAATACTGAGAGACAAACTGCGGAACTGCTGCTGATGGAGGCAGATCCTGGAGTACTCTTACTGATGTGCACTGACACACACACACACACACAGTCATGCACGTCCACACCAAACCTACGCATTAAGCCTTTTTACAGAATAAGTCAGTTAACAATAAGCCACCGTCATCTACACTGATTCTCATTACAGGAATATCTGGTGCATTCGAGATGATTATTATTATTCATAATAATAATAATAATAATAATAATAATAATAACCCCCCCCCCATGCCTGTACTTCATCTCCCCTCTGCTGTACTGTATCACCTCTTCACAAAGGACACAAAGACTCCCAATGCCAAAAGCTGATCCCCAGAATTCCGCAGTCTCTTCAGGAACACAGCAGAGAGATGCAGAGACAGAGACACAGAGAGACAGAAGGAAACGAAAGGGACAGAGAGAGACAGAGAGAACGCAGACCTACCGGGCTTTGTGTGTCCTGTGTCCTGTGTTGTGCAGGATGCTGGCTGTTGACCCGCGCAGTGCAGAGCTCAGGGATGAAGGAGCTGCTGTCCAATCAGAACCAGACTCAGGACCAGAGGAGGAACAGCGCCACCCTGTGCTCAGTCACCAGAACAGCCCTGGAGCTCGGTGTCGAGTTTACTGTCGTTGACGGTTAGAGTTTTTATGGAAATAGTTTAAAGGTTTAATCTAAAGATGATCTGAGGTTGAAGCCCACGTACATGTCTGGCCACGCCAGAACTCTCTGTCTAATTTATTAATACAAATAAATCACTTTAAAAAAAAATCTTTGTTGCTCCTTGTTTACACTATTTAGTACTTTAATTTCATTGTCAGACAAATAAACTCCCTGTTCGGTAATCGGAGAGTAAATCACAGATGAGAAATCGAAAAAGTAGATCAAAAATTTTTTTTTAAGTTTTAAAGTCTTAAAACGACTCCAGCGTGTTAAAATTCACTTCTACCCCTTCAGCGCTGTTATTTCAGCCAAAGTGAAAATATGAACTAATCCCAGTAA
>JAQMYJ010000037.1:33918458-33936730 GCA_030014305.1 Clarias laeviceps
TACTCGAACTAGTTACTTTTATCAGAAAGTAACGCTGTAATGTAACTGATTACTTTTTAAAGACAGTAATTTTGTAAAGTAACGTCCCCCAACAATGCCCACTAAACACTTTAGTCTCAGAAAAAGAAAACAGTTATCAATAAGCCACCAAGTGTGTGACTGTTTCTTGTTACAGGAACATCTACAGTAGCATATTATTATTATTATTATTATTATTATTATACATAACAGGCCCATGCCTATAAATAACATTTGGGTGCGGCAGTCAGGTATCCACATACTTTTGGTCCGTACAGTGTATGTGACTGAAGAAAAAACAACAACAACAGCCTCAACAGTGTGGCATAATGGCTAAGCACTGTCGCCTTGGACCTCTAATGGAGTTCCTCTAGCCATCACAATTTGGCCCTTGTCTGTCACTCAAATCCTTATGCTTGCCCATTTTTTCTGCTTCCAACATATCAACTTAAGGGAAAAAGGTTCACTTGCTGCCTAATATATCCCACCCACTTTCAGCCACCAATGTAATGCTCCAAAATCTAGTGGAAAGCCTTTACAAAAGAGTGAAAAAGTGAAAATTTCAAATTAATATTATGAAATAATTCTAGATTTTAAGATTTTTTAACCTATTTACATATTAATATATTTATAACCTTTACTTTAACTAAACACTATATATATGTTAGTAAAATTACCAAAAATTCAAATGAAAAGCAAAATCAGTAATATTTCATAAAGGTGTTTTTATTGAACAATGCGTAAGCAATAAAATAGAAATCATGAATCTCTAACCAGCCTGAAAGGAAGGACCTGTCATTGTCCTTTTAAACAGGGCAAGAGAATAGAATCACCTAAATTTGTAAAGAAAATAAAAGATAATCTGCAAAATTACATAAAAGAAAAAAAAAAAATCATACATTACCTAAAGATATAGGAAATCGAGTTAAGTAAAATGAAGAGAAAAAAAAGAAAAGGCATAATATTTTCCCTTTTTTATGCTGCACACCAGGTGCATTATACAGTATAAAGCTTCTTAAAAGATTTGCAATTGTGCAGAATAGCAACACTGAATTACTGTAAACTGAGTACAAAAGATTAGTAAATGATCACAAGCCTCTCCCCATGAACAGAATTAGTGAAATATTTTTCTTTCTTTTTTTTTGATGCATAAAAATAACTATATGTCTGTATTCAGACGCAAGTTGACCTCAGAGTTCGTCATCATCATAAAATCTGTTGCGTTTAATTTGCTCCTCTACAGACAGCGATTGCGAATCCTCTTGCCACAGGCAGCTGGAAGCTTTGGGGTTGGAGGAATCAATGCTTGCCTTCTCCTGTGTATTCATGCCTGACGATTCTTTGGTATCTATTCCAAAATCCATAAGGTCATCCAGGAGATTCGCTGATGATTTGGTGCTGCTTTCTTTGGTGTTCAAGTTGTCCTTGGAGAAAAAGCTTGTGGACTCGCCAAAGTCTGCAAATATGTCGTCTAGAAACTGTGAGGCACTGAAATTTGGTTGCTGATCTGAATGGACCTTGGGGTTTGCATCAAATACATTCTGTGTGTTGGCACTAGGAGGTGGATGATCGTCGTCCTGTAGTAAGAGTAGAAGGTTAGCACGCATTGTTTCTTTGGTGTGGGTTTCTTCTTTGGTGTGGGTTTCATCTTTGGTGTGGGTTTCATCATTTGAGTTGGTTTCCTCTTTAGTGCTTGTCTCTTTTTTTTGGTTGGCTTCCTCTTTAGTGTTTGTTACTTTTTTTCTGTTGGCTTCCTCTTTAGTGTTTGTTTCTTCTTTGGTGTTGATTTCTTCTTTATGATTGGTTTCCTCTTTGGTGTTCACTTCCTTTTTGGTGTTAGTTTCCTGAGTAGAAGTTGCATAGATATCAAATATACACGACTCTGCTTTAACATCATCCAACCCCCCCCAAGGATCACCAGGGTCTAACAAGAGGCGGTTGTTGTTATTGTTGTTGTTGCTGTTGTTGTTATTTGCATTCCCATTTGCTGACTGTTCGGCAGTAGCCACACTGTCTATCACCGTCACCTTTACACCACCCGTTTCTCCACTTTCTTCATTTCCCTTCTCATTTCTGTTCTCACATTCCTTTTCCATCACCTTTTCCACATTCTTGCTCTCTTCCTTATAATCCCTGTCTCCGTTCATTTCTGAAACCTCTTTCTTATCTCTTATTTCTGATTTACCTTCTGCTTCCTCTTCATTTTGTTGTATGCCATCTGTGACTTTAGGTGACACATCACCTTGCACTTGAGGAGTTTCTTCTGGTTGCTCTGATACCTTCTCTTTCACTAACTCACCCCCATTTTCTCTTTGGTTTTTATTAGGGATGTCATTTTTTGTTGGTGAGGTCATCTCTCTTAACACTGACTCTTTGTTTTCAGTTGTTTCTTGTGACTCTTCTTTAGGGGGCCAAGTCGGCTTAACTACTTTAAGTTCTTCTTCCAGAGTAAAACTCTTCTTTGGTGTTTCAGTTTGAGGTGGCCAAACAATTGCAATTTTGCTTGTCTGCTTTCTGGAATTATCATCCAACTTATTTGCTTCTTTAATCTCAGCCGGGAATGACTCTTCTTCTTTTGAGACGTGCAGTGCTTTGGTATCAGATTTCACTGGAGGTACTTGATTAAAATTAACTTTTTCTGATGTGTTCTTCTGATTTTTTGCACTCCAAAGTTCTTTATGAGGCTTTTCTCCGAATCCCTCATCATAGTTTCCTTTGGACTTGAACAACTGTTTGTAGTGGGGTTTGCAGTACATTCGTCCATGGAGAGGGGCGTAGTTTCCTAGACTGGTGAGATATAATAATAAAGTTAGTCCATGTAACATATAGTAATGCTCTTACATATGAGCAATATGTCTTTTGCAGAAATAATTATTGAAAATTCTGACAAGAATAATCTCCAGAGCAATGTAGATATCCTTAATAGCATTATGATTACCTTGTAAAAAACAAAACATATACAGAATAGTTTCATATTATCATGCTTGATAATTTATGTGTAACAATAGTATAAGAAAAGAAAGAACTACAGTGAAATTCTTTTCTTTGCTTGTCCCATATAGGTTTACACTTTATATGCTGTATATTAGTAAATTATGTTACTTTACCTGAGCTGGCTGTTACAGTGGGCACACCTAAAGCAGGTTTTATGGAAGTTTTGTTTGTCTGCTATGAGAGACTCCATGGGATACACCCTCTTCCGACATACCCGACAAAGTTCGTTGTCTGGAACCCTTATTTTCTGCAAGACAGAAGGTGTCAATAGATGAAAATCAAATACTATTTTAAATACAAGCATATGTTGGTGGCAGTTATCATGTTAATACGATCGCAGAGCAACAACACCAACAAGCAATATGTGCAAAGGCAAGAATTATTGGAGTAGTAAAAAGCATTCAGACAAACTTCCAAAAGAACTGTAGTTATTTTAATCAACATAAACTCCAGTGGGAAAACCGCTTTAACGTAATTAAAAATTATCTATCCATCACTATACCAACACTGTTCAAACACACTGATGCTGTTTTAGTAAACACTCCTTACACTCATTAGTCTTTCCATGCCTCATCACACAATTTTACCGGTGATGGCAGTGTGCTGTTGATGTGATACACTCTGAGAGGTATGCTGCTCTGAGACACTGAATCCCAGGTTCTTGAAAACATTTTCACGTTCCGCCCAGGACTGCTGGAAATTCTTCAGAAGTTGTTCTGCTGAAGCCTCAGGTGGGACGTCCAGGACATGAACTTTCCCTCGTACCACATCCGCATATGTTGGTGGATCGCAACGTGTGGTCACACTATGCGAATGAGAGGTACTCTGGCTCCTTGACCCCATGACTGTGTTACCAAACTCATCAACATTTGAGTAATGCTCTGTAACTGACTTTGTCTCAGAGAATCCTGTGGGTTCTGCCAATTCTTCCTGCAAATCAAGGTTCTTTCTATCCTCTCTGAGATATTGGTGGGCATGCTCTCCCATTTCAAACACATTCTTCAGGGCCTTGATATCAAAGGATGGCTTCTCTTCCACCTGGGAAGCTTTTTTCTCTGGTTCATTATCTGCATCCTCAGTATCACTACCAAGTCTCTCAGGGATAACAATTGGATCCTTCCTTGTATACACTTGGGGCTGTGGGGTTTCAAATTTATTGACAAGTCTGGTCAGGTCAACCCTGGGCATGTCCTCTTTCATTCCGTCATTTAAGTCAATAGGGATATCTAACTCATCATCTTCTGCCCCCAGGCGCTCTGGAATATCAATGGGATCTTTCCGCATATAGTTGCGGTTCATCTCTGCCCTTTGGGCCTCCTCAAAAAACTCCTTCTTGTCTTTTACACTCATCATTGAGTCCTCCATGGATGACTGCAGCACAGATGACTCCGTCGAGTGGGTCTCACTGAGAATCTCCTGATGGCTGGACAAGTGAGATTCTCCCATTTCACTTTGCATAACGAATTGCTCAGGCAAAGCCATTGGAAGTGGGGATGCACTATGAGAGAGCTTGGTGGTTGTGGCTTTTAGTTTGGCTAGCTTTTCTGAACGACTCATTGTTGGAGAGGGTGTAGCTCGGGTAATGTTTGAAGAGGTTTCAGACCAACGAGATGGGGGTGTTGGTGTAGCACCTGATCTGTATGGTGGAGGCGAGGGGGTAACTCGCAGAGGAGAATCTGTCCTTTTGGCAGTCTCAATGCAAATATAGGTGGGAGATGGTGTTCTCATTCTAAGCTCTGGAGGCATTGTTTTGTAATCACTGTTTTTAATGTCTTGAAGAGTCTTATCCATCATTTTCTTCTGAGATTCCACTTTAGAAGAACCAATGCTTATTTTTGATATTTTTTTTGTTGTGCCGCCAACAATTTTCTTCTCCTCTACTGGTTTAGACTCAGAATAATCTTTAGTTGCAGCCAAATTTACCTCTAAAAAAGTAAGTTTAATTTGAACAAGGTTCCTTACATACATGATGATCTCCTGAAGTTTTTGTTTGTTATACTGTGCACGGCTTAGTTCCAGCTTTTCGGCCGTTCCTAGCAACCATTCTGGGATCATATCTAACATTATCTTGACTGACTTGACATCCATTTTCCCCCCTGATTCCTGCATCACCTTAATATGACTCAGCAAATTTTGCATCTCCTCATATTTCTGGAGATCTGATGTCTCAACTGCAGTTTCCTTAATCTGCATCTGGCATGACTCATTTTGTTGGTGCTGTTTAATGGCATCAACTTCACTGGCTGGCATTTCAGAACCCCTAATTTGCTTCTTGATCTGAAATTTTCCCTTGTGTTGAGTACTTTGCTGCTGAACTGAGCTCTGACTGACCACCCTTTCTTCATGTACCAAAACACGTTCCTCCTTAACAGCCTGCTGAGATTGAACAACAGTGGTTTGTCCTGTCCCTAGCTGATGAACCTCCAACATGGCTGGTAGAATGTGATGCATCTCCACTGATGGTTTTGGTGCTACAACAGGCAGCTGCTTTTTTGACTTTTGTTTGGCTTTTTTCAGATCTATCTCCTGCTTGGTGTCATTGGTGCTTTGCTGTACTTGCTCTTGCTTTTCCATTTTGGAGGAGACCTGCTCTACACATACTTGAGATATAGCTGTTTGTTCTTTCTGGGTTGATTCCTTCCTTTCTTCCAGTTTCTCCTGATTAGGTATCTTAATTGTTTTAACTTTGAAGCTTGGGGTCACTTTTGGGATCTTCGTAGGTTGTTGGGGAGGCTTCTTTATTTCTTCAGTTACAGTTTCTTCAACTTTTATAGTGTCAATAGGTTGGCAATGAACATTTGCTGATATGTGTTGCATAGATTGAACTTGAGTAGAGGTTTGCTTGGATGTAGTTTTATAAGAACTTGCCTTTGCATGCTCACTGTGCTCAGTTGCTAGTAAAGGAGGGATGGTTGATGTTGGCTGAACTTTGATTTCAGCTGTAGCTTGAGTGACTTGCTTTTTGTCAGTACTAACAGTAGTTTTCTTACCCATTTTGGGAAAGGAAGGTTTGCTTAACTGAAAGGTTGTAGGGACCTTTTGTGGTGGTTGGGGGTGACCTATTTTTGGGGTGGGTAGATCCTGTTTTCCTGTGACTGCCACTTTGGGCACTGTGTTAGGCTCTTGTTCACTAGGACATACCTGCTCTTTTTCAACTGAAATTTGTGACTGTGTGAGTTTCTCTGCGGTCAATCCTGCTTCATTATTTACCTCTTCAAAGTTTTGAATCAGAATGTTTTCTGGTGGAGATGTTGGAGTAGACACTGTCTTACTCATTTCAGCTTCCTCTCTTTGTTTGCGGTATCTTTCTTCTGCTACCATGAGTGGTGTTTTGAATTTCCTTGCATAAGATCTGGGCTTTGGATCAATAGCAGGCTCTGGAGGTGGTGGAAGTTTAATAGGAGGAATAAATACTTTTTTAGGTCTAGAGGGTTCCTCAGGCTCTGATGTGTATAGTGGGATTTTTGTGGGCATTCCGAGGGTGACTGTTGGAAGTGGCATCTCAGGGGACTTTGCATTTCCATCATGTTTCTCCTTTGCTTTGGCCTCTATGACTGTAGTAAATTGTTTAGCTTCTTTTTCCTTCTGTTCAACCACAATCTGTTGTGGAGGTGATGGGGGAGGTGGTGGAGCAGGAACAGTTTGTTTTTTCTGCCACTTAGCCTTAGGTGGATCTGACTGCTTGGGAGGCTCAGGTTTGGGCACTTTGAATAACGGTCGACCCTTGGGCTTTACAGGATTTGGCTGGGTCACTGAGTTGAGTTCTTGTTGTGATGGGGGAGGTGGGAGAAGGTCTTGTGGAGGTGGGGGAAAGAACTCAGTCTCTGGAGGTGGAGGGGGTGGTGGTGGAAGGGAAGGGTCGCTATCCTGCATCATAGCCAGATGAGAATGAGGAGAGATGTAATGCTCTGTGACTGGAGATGGAGGAGGAGGAAGTGAGAACTCAGACTCAGAAGGTGGTGGAGGAGAAGATGGAGGAGGGGGGAAGTGAATTTCTGGCTGGGATTTCTTTTTGATAATTCCCTTTGGATTCAAGTTGCGGTTCAGACTCCTGATGTTCTGTTCAGTCTTTAGACTCTTCACATTTTGTTCAGATTTTGAAGTCTTGGTGTTCTTTTGTGTAATATTGGTGTGCTCTGTTGTAGCTGTGGTCTGAACTTTTGTGACTGTTTTTATTTCTTGTGTTTCTTTTGTGGTTTCAGTTGTTTGTTTTGTATTTTTTGTGTCACACTCAGCAGAGCACATAACAGCACTTTCAGCTTTTTTCTCGCCTGTCTGTTTTCCCACTTGTTTCTTTATGAGTACAGGACCAGGGTTTTGTTTTTGTTTTACTTGCTGCTCTTTTACATTTGTCTTCTGTGACAACTGACATGATTTGGCTTGTCCAACTGATGCCATATGACTTGTTTCGGAAATTTGCTCTTGAGTGAAGATCTGACTTTGATCAGCTTTGACCTCTGTCTGCTTTGATGTGGTCTCACCTGTTTCAATTTTCTTGGGCATGTTTTTGGAAGGGTGTGGATTTGAAGGCTCAACTTTGGGTGCAGCAATGCATTCGCAAACCTCTTCCTGAGAAATATTTCTGGAAGTTTTAACTTTACTGGAAGGATTTATTTTTGACTTATGACTTGACTGTTCTTTCTTCTTCATAAGACATTTGATGGTTCCATGAACATCTCCCTTGATCACCTCCTCCTTCTCTATCTGGGTTTGTTCAGGCTCATAAAGAGATTTTATTGACATTTTAACATCGCCTTCGGTGCTAGCTCTTCTTTGCATATGAGGTGAAGAGACTGGTTCCATTAGGATCTGGATGGTACCCTTTACATCACCCTGTTCACTCACTTGATGCTGGACGAGTTTCTTCTCAGTCGATGCTTCCTGTAAATTCATTAAAGCTGCCTGGATGTCACCTCTTACAATTTCCTCTTTCTCGAAATCTTTCACTGCCTGCTTTGCCTCCTCAAGGGATTTTAAAGTTCCCCTGATATCACCAGCCACTACATCCTCAATAGATACTTCAGTCTTAGCAGTGGTTGATCGTTCAAGACTTTCAAGGGCACCCCTGATGTCCCCACAGACAATCTCAGGTTTCTCCATTTCTTTGAGTTGGTTCTGGGCTTCTTCCAAAGATCTCAGTGTGGTGTTGATGTTGCCCTTAACCACCTCCTCTTTTTCAACAACTTTTCGCTGATTCACTGCTTGCGTAAGTGAGTCAAGTGCTGCTCTCAAGTCTCCCTTTACGATCTCCTCCTTGTCGACATTGTGCAAAGACAGGACTGGTTCCATCATAAAAACTTGCACTGTGTTATTAACATCCCCAGGAACAATATCATCTTCAGCCACAGTTCTTCCAATTGCATGGCGATTGTTTCTCAGGATCAATTTTGTATGCTCTACATCACCTCCAATGATCTTTTCTTTAGTTGTTTCATTATATGTTTCATCTGAGCCTAACTGAAGTTGTCTAAGGTAGTCCAGTGCTCCAGACTCGATACAAGTTGAATAGAAACTCACATTACCTCTCTCTGAATCACTTATTTGAATTTTAGAGGACTGCTCGTTATCATCACTGTTGTACAACAGCCTGTGCAGAGTCCCACGGACATTTCCTTTTACAATGTCCTCTTTTACAAGTTCACTTTCATCTTGCTTATTCAACAGAGAATATATAGTCATCCTCACATCTCCTTTCTCATCCTCCTGAATTAAAATACCGTGTTTAGCTGTTCCATCCTTCTTCAACAGGTTATTGATTGCTTCTTGTATGTCTCCTCGAACAATCTCTTCCTTCTCAACATTAATATCCTTATCTTGACTAAAGAGCTGTTTAACCGTTGTGTTAATATTTCCCCTCTCCTCTACATCAATAGTAATGCCTCTCTCTGTTGTATCACATCTATTGAGGAGGTTCAACATGATGTTATTTAGGTCTCCTCGAATAACATCCTCTCTTTGAATCTCTGGAGTCTCCTGATTCAGTAGTTTGTACTTGGCCATCCTGACATCACCAATCTCATCCGCTTCTATAATTATCCCATGGGAGTCGACCATTTTCTGACTATAAAGTTCTTCTAACGTCTCCTTGACACTTTTGCCGATGATTTCTGTCCTCTCCATATTGGTCTCATTAAATTCAGTCAGCGGTGTACTTTCAAAAAGCCATGTCGTCGTTTTGACGTCAGCTTTTGGAATTTCCTCACGAGAAATCACAATTTCTGTTCTATCACTGTCCTTGATACGATCCAGAGGTTCTTTTTCAAAAAGCCACACTGACTGTTTAACATCTCCCTTCAATACTTCCTCACGTGTTACCTTTTCCATATCGGTGTATTCGGAACCCTCGCCACGGATCTTATCAATTGTGCGTGTTTCAAACATCCACGTGGCGCTTCTCACATCACCTTTTTGTATTTCACTTACACTAACGGTTCTCACATATTTCTCAGACATGTCATCATTTTCAAAGCGCTGCATATTTGTTTTGACATCTCCACCCTGAATATCTGCAACCGTCTTTAGAGTAACCTTCATATCCTTAGTAATTTCGTCAAGGGGCTGTGTTTCAAACCTCCACCTTGCTGTACTAACATCACCCTTCTGTATATCTTCCTCAGTTACAGCTTTAATGACGTAAACCTCATCTGTGTCTCTTATTGAGTCTAATGGCTTTGTCTCAAACAACCACCTTGCCCCGATGACATCACCTTTCAAAATTTCCTCTTTGGTGACTGTAGTAACTTCATGAAAGTGTCCCTCTTTGTCTCTTATAGCGTACAGTGGTTGGGTCTCAAACATCATGGTGTAGTTTTTCACATCTCCTCTTTCGATTTCCTCTCGCGTAATTGTCTGAAGTTTGTTGATCTCTGTCTCGGACGAATCCTCTTTAATCTTATCCAGGGAATATGTTTCAAAGATAAAACGACCTTTGTTAACATTCCCTCCTTGAACATCTGTCACCGTACGCACCTCTTTGAATTCTTCAGTGTTCTCTTTAATGGCATCAATTGGTTGATTTTCAAACATCCAGGTACAGTTGACAACATTTCCTTTCTGGATATCCTCGGTCTGATGAAACTTTAGTTTCTGCATGGTCTCCTCAGAAGTGGAGGTCATAATGTCAGGTGCCTGTGTCTCAAATATATACTTCATCCTTGATACGTCTCCAGACTCGATATCTATCTGTGTGACTCTCTTAAAGTTGCTTTGCTCCTCACCACCTTTGATATTCTCCAAGTTTTCAGTTTCAAAAAGGAAGCGTGCCAGACGTACATCCTTGCCTTGCACATCCTCTTCTTTGACTGTACAAGTTTTCAAAATAGTCTCGGATTCATCTTTGATACTGTCAAGGTTTTGGGTCTCAAAAAGCCAGGTACAGGTTTTAACATCACCTTTCTGGATCTCTGTGGTGTCCTCTGTTTTTACTTCGTTTTTTTCGTACAGCTCGTCCATTGGCTGAGTCTCAAAAAGCCATCTGCATGTCTTGACATCACCCTTTTGGATCTCAGTGGACTCGTTCTTTCTGTTGTCCTCTTCTTCCATGTCGGTGAAATATTTGATCCCATCAAGAGGCTGAGTTTCGAACAACCATTTGGCTGTTTTGACGTCCCCTGATTCAATTTCCTGTTTGGAAATTCCTTTAATAATCTGGAATTTGTTTATACTGTCATCAAACTGGTCGATTGGCCGAGTCTCAAACATCCACATGCAGCTTCGCACATCACCCTTGACAATTTCTTCACGCCGTACTGTTTTAACTTCATGGTAATGTCCTGAGCTGTCTTGTACTGCATACAAGGGCGTGGATTCAAATAGTACTTTGTTAGATTTCACTGATCCACTTGTGACACCTTCAACTGCGATCTTATGTGTATCCGTGCACTTGCTTAGATCAGTGGTCTCGAATATCTCCTTGCAGTTGAGGACATCACCCTTGTCTAACTCCTGAAGCTTAACAGTACGTACGATTTCTTTTTTGTCCTCCCTAATTTGCTCAAGAGGTTGACTCTCAAATAACCACTTCTGATGCCTCACATCACCTTTCTCTTCCTCCAGTGCAACAACTTTTTGTAGTTTCCCAACTTCAGGCAACTCCTTCAGATTGTCCATTGGCACAGTCTCAAACAAATGCCTGGCTGATGTTACATCACCCCCAAGGATCTCTTCTGGTTCAGACGGCCTGGCATTGGTATTATCTTTTAAAGTGTCCATGGGCTGTGTTTCAAAGACCATGCAATGTCTTCTAACATCAGCTCCTATAATGTCCTCCTTTTGAGTTTTGGTGTTTTCCAATTCTTCGTCTTTGATTTGATCCAAGGTCTTTGTCTCAAAAAGCCATCTACCTCGATTCACTCCACCTTGATAGTTTTCTTCCATGGACACGCCACAAATTATTTTAACTTTAGTTGGGTCTTTGCTAATCATATCCAGAGGCTGGGTTTCAAAAAGCCAACGAGATGTTTTTACGTCACCTTTTTCTGTTTCTTCACGTCGCACGGTTGTAATCTCCAACATCTCACCGGAATCACCTCGAATGACACACAGGGGTTGCGTCTCAAACATTTTTGTTGTAGTTTTGACTTCGCCCTTAATCTCTTCCAGTTCTGACTTCAACTGTAGAAAGTGCAACTCGTCAATTGTCTCAGTGTGGCCAAGAGTATCAAGATGCTGAGTTTCAAACAAGTATCTAGCAGTTTTTACATCTCCTCCGGCAATGTCTTTGGTATACACCGCCTGCTCCTCTTCATCGTCCTCTTGGTAAATTTTATTCATACCGTCCAGAGGCTGTGTCTCAAATAACCAGGTTGCAGTTCTCACATCTCCTCTTGCTAGGTCTGTTAACTTTCTATTATGCTCCATTGAATCAGGAAGTTCTGTACTCAGAGCGTCAATAGGTTGTGTTTCAAACATCCAAGTTGTGTATTTAACGTCTTTCCCAGCAATAATTTCCTGCTGAGCAATGTTCCTGCTTTCGTCCTCATCTGGCGTGTCATCTTTGATGGCATCAAGCGGTTTGTTCTCAAACACCCAACGCATAGATTGCACCTCACCTTTCAGAATCTCATCCCATTCCAAATACTCTCTTTCCGGGCTCATACATTTGCCAGGACTGCTGCCGTTGTTCTCGAACACGTAGCGTGCTTGCTGCACGTCGCCGCTAACTTCCTCATCGCTGTCCATGTGAGAGTGCTCCATTTCAGTAATGAAGTCCCGCTCCAGGTTTTTGCGCACCTCTGGATGGATGTGCTTGTACAAGCGCTTCAGCTCATAGAGGTTCCTCTGCTTGGAATACTGTTCTTTGCTGATGGGATTTTTTTGAGGAGCATGTTGATCAGGTGGCTGGGGAGAAGGACACCCCCCTGGGATTTTGAAAGGGACCTGAAGGAGGTCGGTGGTTGGTGGTGGTGGAGGGAATTGCTCAGCGTGTTCATAATGGGCAGATGAAGAGACAGTGCTAGAGGATGTCGTCTTCATAGTTTTGGAAACAGACTCATAATTACTTCCTGTTTCATCTTTAGATGGCAAATTTACTGGTGCCCATTGAAACTGGTTGTAATCAAGATCAATCTTTGACATTGAAGGAGGAAAAGACAGGAAGGAAATAGGAAGGAAAATATATGGTCAATAAACAAATATTCTAACTTTAAATGCAAACTTTTTATATTGTAGGTAAATGTAAATAGGGATTAACATTTCAAAAGGGATCAAAGAGTTAGATTAGAAATCCAGCTGGTGACACCACTACCTAATAAGTTGAATGCATGACCAGGACTTACTGATGTGTGAGAACAAGATCCTAACATGTGTCCGGTCATGGGAACAAGTTAACTAGTGAAGTCGTGGCCACAGCTTAATAATGCAAATGGAACAAGCTAAGTATACTATGTTGTGATGATGGGTTGCAAACTGGTGTGCATGTGTATATATTACATTATGATAATACATTACATTACATTTTAGATCAAGGAGATAATTAAAATGAATTGGGGGAAGAAATCATGAATCAATTATTATTCATTATACTTGACAGAATTTGATTATAAAATAAGTGTAAAATAATTAATGGTTGTAAATTGATGGATACAGTCAATGAATAATTAGATTCCGAACAAATTCTGTCACATTTCAAAGTACATTGAGTGGCATCGACAAATATCGAATTGTTGCCTTAAGCCTATACAGGGTTTTATGAATACCTCATGACATACATTACAGTGGGGGAAAATGTAGGGGGCACTACAGTACCTACATCACATCTTTACATGCACAATTTATTATAAAGAATATTTTAATATGGAGATTTTATCGAAGTATGTAATATCCAAAATAATCAATATTACCATAGATACAATAGATTAGTTATTAATGTTTTATTGTTTTCTAAACGTTCCAGTTCCCCCGAGTTAAAAAGTCATGGTCACATATTATTTTTATTAAGAAGGAATTCATATATAGTTTCCAGAGATGTTCTGACTCTCAGCTCTCAAATTAAAAAGTAAATAATCTTATAACACATCTGATTTGGTGGAGAAAGATAGTTCGGTGTTTTGATTTGAATTTTTTTTTTACCTTAATCTGCTTGCTTGGAGTGGCTTCTTCAATGTTTTTCTCATGCTGTTGTTTTAGCGCGTGGGTGGAGATTTGGGGTAGCTCCTGATCTTCGATCACCACCACTGAAGCACACAGGAAGAAGAATAAGACCAAAGAAATCATACTTAACCCCTTTTCCCAAACATTTGGTGCATCGATTCATTTGTGCACGTTGCAAAGCCCCATAAGCTTATATTACTCTTTCAGGTCAGTCTGCATCATTAGCGTACCTTTTTCATCTAAATCGTTCCCAAAGCTGGACGCTACACTCTGCTGAGTTTTCTGATCCTGTGACATCTGCAGCAACAAACACTCACAGTGTAAAGAATTCACAAATAATTCTCTCAAAGCAGAATGCGTTTTTGCACAGTTTTGCGCCGTACCTTGACATTGTGACTCTCTCTCACGCTACTCTTCACACTCATTTCAGATGAGCTCGTCACCTCCTGCCGAAAGACACAACAATCTTTGTAACGGAAAAACATACTCGACCTACAATAACACACACCTGATCTGTTATTCAAGGCTCTAACTGTCCTACCCGCCATGTTTATAACTATCCTGATTAAAAAAAAAATTTTTTTTATTTTGTTGCAATTCTAAACAAACTTAGCAATTTACGTTTAGCAGTTTAGCCCGTGAATAGTTTTAGGATTATAGAGAATCTAACATCTCAAATGCTGACTGATATTAAAAAAATTTCAATCACCGGTTTTAGCGATACATGAATTGTTCACACAATGAATGATGATACATCGATCATTGATTTGATATTTTCCTCCATCTCTAGTGCACAGGATGTGTGTGTGCTTGACTCTGTTAACTTTGTTTAAGTATAGTGCGCTGTGTGTGTGTGTGTGTGTGTGTGTTACCTGTCTCTGCTGGTAGTGGTATTGTGTGACGGTGCTTTGAGACGAAGACGAGCTGACTTTCTGACTCTCAAACTGTTTCTTCACACTGGCCAGTCCACCCGGCAGAGAGCATGCTTCAGAGTCTTCCATGACCTACACACACACACACACACACACACACACACAGTACATGCAAATATTACCCAGGTGCTTTTTACACTTTGCCTGTGTAGGATGCTGAAAAACAATAAGAGTGACATCTCTTTCTTCTTGGATGAGTTCACACAGAGATAAATATTAATCAGGAAGTGGAAGAGGAAAGCCGAACCCTGTCTCTCGCCTCTCTCTGAGCATTAAACAGTAAATCGATAGCTCTGCTTGTGAGCGTGTGTGTGTGTGTGTGAGTGTGTGTTTACCGCACTAGCAGGGCTTTTCTCCTCCTTGCTGATGGCAGCCTGGTACAAGGCCAGTCGTTCTTTGAGAGGGACGGTCTCGACGTCACCTTCAGGGTCTCCTACTGAAACGCCTACGCTGCCCGCAGCTGGAATACAAACATCGTAGGCTAAGTTTAGAGAGAGTACCAGTTGAATCCAGTTCGAATTGAGGTTATAAAGGATTAACTGCGACAGAAACAAAACTTCGACTGATTCCAGTTCGGCCCAATGAGACAGACACTTTATAGAACTCGTTTCGGTTTGGTTCGTCATTTCATTAAGACATCCAAGCAGGTCAGGGTTTAGGGACTTGCTCACGGACTCAGCAGTGGCAGATTAGCAGTGCTGGGATGTAAACTCATGACCTTCTGAAGATAATCCCAAAGTCTCAACCCGAGCCAACACTCATGTACATCTATTTCGAAAGGAATGACTCACTTTCACACATCCTCCCACTTTATAATGACATAAAATTTCTCTCTCTCTCTTTATCTTTCTTTCATGTTTCATCACATTTTGCTCTGCTTTGTTTTTCTATCTCTTTGTTCTATCTTTCATTCTCTATCTAATTTTTATCTCATGTATCTCATGTTTATCTCGCTGCTCTATCCTCTCTGTTTCTCTTTCTGTCTGACTGTCTCTCTCATTGTCTCTGTCTCAGTATTTGTCTCTCTTTTTTCTCTCCCCTCTCCTTAATCTGGCTTAATCTTAATCTTTGCCGTCTTTTTCTCGGTATATCTCACCTTCTCTCTCTTTCTCTTACTCTTTCTGATTCTCTCTCTCTCTCTCTCTCTCTCTCTCTCTCTCGTTCGCTGTTGTTAACCGTACAGGCTTGTTGATGTGGGATGCTGCTGTAAATTGAGTGTCAGATCAACCCCGGATATATTCACAAATGTTCTTTGCTCCCCACAAAATGTCAATAATAATTACAGCATTGGTAAATATTTCAGATACACAATAACCAAATTTTATGCGGCTCGACGTTAACTGTGTTGTGAACCCCGCATTCTTCTCTTACATCAGTTAAGCACTGGAGGCGCATCATGTGACAAAGATATGTTCCCCAGGCAGTTAATTTTAACAGTGGCTGCTATTTAGGGCATGTCAGGGTAAAGCTATCCAGGCAGAGAGACACAGAGAAAGATAGAAATGTGTTCTCGAATAGACCGGGTTTTTAGTGGCAGCTGGTCAGAAACTCTACACCTGAAACGTAGAGGACACACGACACTCTTTAAACAGAGGGATGGATGGATGCAGGGATCACAAACACACAAAAATATCAGGTCCTCACATGCCCTGAAAACCAGAGTGATCGGGATCATAAGGATGAGGTCAGGGTTCGATGCGTTACAGTGATGTGGAGTTAAAAAACAAAAATGAAATCAAGAAAAAGATGATGAGACATGTGAGGAAGAACTTCAAGGAACTTCCTTCCGAAAAGCCAAAGGTGTTAGGACGCTTTACTAGGAAACTTATTTTGGCCATTATTTCCAGTCCTACATTAATCTATTTAAACTCAATTAGTATTATTTTTATTCTTATCCTAGTATCAGGATCCCATTCATAACCATCATGCTGTTTTTTCTCTTTCTCTCTCTCTCTCTCTCTTTCTATCTGTCTCTAGATATTTCTAGTGTTCGCCTCTATTCTGAGCGCACTTACAGAGGTCTCGGAAATACAGGCCATTTGAGACGGGGCCCCGTTCTGAGACGTCCAAATTAAACTTTTATAAGTTCTTTGCTTTACAACTGCCAGTCACGGAATTCCGTTCCCCACTTTAGTTCACGATCATTCCACAAATATTTATGCAAAAAAAAACAAAAAAACATTATACTTCATAAAATATAAGCCATCATAAAAGTCTGATAAAAAAAAAAAAAAAAAAAAAGAATCCTGAAAGTTCAGGTTGGGATTAGGGGCGGAGTTAGTGCTTATGATGTCATTCTTAGAAAACTGATCATAAACATCGCTCGTTTTAAATCAATTTAGATTCATTCACAGAAACGTCAAATCATAATCTATTGCTCACTTTTTAAGCAGCGTGTGATCTTTAATTATTTGGTGCTCAGGCAAATCCAGCTCATTAGTACTGAATGTTCGGTGTGATGTGAACGCACCGTGCGTCGTTAAACCGCATTTACTAAACAAAGTACTTCCTTTGAGCATCAAAGACCAGCCTTGGTGAGAAATGATGAAAATAAAATTCCTAGGTTAAATGCGTCATGAACATCCTCAGGCTTTTTTTAAAATTCTTCATAATTATGAGGCTAAATAACCAAATCATTCATAATACATATAATATATTATGAATGATTTGGTTATTTAGCCTTATAAAAAAGCCTGAGGATGTTCATGACGCATTTAACCTAGGAATTTTATTTTTATCCTAAATTTATCCTAAATCCAGTCCTACACACTTCGATGCCACGTGTTTTTACACCCTCTCTCAAAGTAAAACGCTACTCACCTTACAGTATGTATCTCGATCGCTGCTGCTGCTGATGATACTGATATGGACACAGAGTCACCTGGATGATAAAGATCCCACCTGGAGATTCCAGCTACCTTGTTACGCCTTGCCTCGATTCGAGTTTACACGGATGTAAGAGCGTTTGGAGACCAGCTCCTGATTTCTCCCCAGTTCACTTCAGACTGTTCAGAGACTGAGACAGCTGGTTTTATTTTAGACCCCCCCCCCGCCTTCCTCAGCCCCCCTCCCCCCTTTCCCTTTAAAAAAAGATGACCGGCATCGAGAGCGTGGTGGCCCTTTTTTAGCTCAGCTACCAGACATGCCCTTAACCTGAAGTCATAGATAGAGACCGTGTCAGTCTGTCATACCTCACACACTCACACACACACTCACACACAGTCACACAACGTCCTAAGACATCAGGTTCAGTCACATTCACCTTAATTACGACTGACAAATCAGATCTACAGGCAGGAAGAGTAATCGCTCACTGAGAGTTCCTGTTAGAGAGCGTCAGTCAATGATCAGTATCTAATAATAATAATAATAATAATAATAATAATAATAATAATAGATTATTGCATGATTTCCTGTTATTGAAAATGTTACAGGTCAGGATGAAGGTTTAGGAAAGTATATTTTTGATTCCTTTGTACTCAGCATACAGTACATTTCTCAAATAAAATACAAAACAACAAACTCTACATAGGTACAGCATACAAGAGCCATTCATTAATAGTATTATGTAAATAATTTTGCATGAATATTTTGGAATTTCCATTGAAGCATATACAGTAAAAACTACAGCAGCTACTATTTTGCTCGAGTGATCATCGTAAATTGGTTGTTCTAATACGTTGGGATACCAAGGAGTCTATGTAATCTATTATTTATATTTATAATAAAATATTATTT
>JAQMYJ010000037.1:33946493-33958232 GCA_030014305.1 Clarias laeviceps
GTTAATATCACCAACCATTCCCATTTTATTAAGGTGTATCCATATAAATGGCCCACCCTGTATATATATATATATATGTGTGTGTGTGTGTACTCTATATACTCTCTATATATAATTATTATATATATATTATACATCATTTTTCTTTTCTTGAAGTGTGTATAAATTTCACACTCCAAATTTAAACTTTAAAGCGCATGAAGATCGCCAGACTGAGAGAAAATCCATCAGACCTCGCGGTTGCCGTCTCCCTGTCCGTCTCCCTGTGTTCTCCTGCCTGCTTCATAAATCATTAAAGCGACCCATAGAGAGAGACAGAGATACAGAACGAGAGTGAGAGAAAGAAAGAGCGAGCGAGCAGAAAGTTTGTAAATTATTAAACCACGCTGAGGAACAGGGAGGTCATGTTTCATGTTTCATGTTTAATGCGCCAAACTAGTTGGATCTGTACCAGCATCCCTTCTCTCTTCCTCCTCAGGAACGTGTAACTCCTTAACACGCTCCATTTATCATTCTGCTGCACATGTGGCAGGAAAAATACAACACACACACGAGGAAAGAGGAAATTTCACGCTTTAAGCGAATTGTAGCCAAGAACTTTCTAAAGATTTTAGGCGAGATTTGAACCTGACTGAAATGTGACACCGATCCAAACGGATCAGTACACATGAATCAAACTTATGATTACATGAACTAATTCCAATATCAATACTAATAGTATACAGTAAGTGGTATCATACAAGTATAACTGTGGTGTCATTTTGACATTTTCTAATATGTAGCTTTAAAAACTATTGGCTTTTCTCGTTTCTCGTCTGGCTTAGTTTTTGCACTACAGTACAGCACTTTTAAGTCTGATTGCTATCCAAAACGTGAAACAATAAAAAATATACTGTATTGCGCTAGAGATGCATGGAGGACATTTTTACAGCTGGCACAGGATTAAAACATTTTATACAGCACAAGCTCCTTTTTTGTCCCTCCACAATTCCTCACCAATTCTCACCAGTGTCTCTGTTAATGCACTCTCCCATCACGGTGACAACTACCAACCAGGAAGGACAAAGACTTCCTCAAATCATATGCTTCCTCCAGTTGACAGAATCTTTTTGAACTCATGCTCATGCAACATAAGGAAGTGGCGTAATACGAACAAAGGAAAGTGCTATCCGCCCCTTCCGCTTGCATGAGCTGGCATTGGCTAGTGTCTAGTTCATTCAAATATTTTACTGAGTACAAGTGTGTCACCCCTCCCAGCACTGAGAGAACACACACTGCGGATGGCTGTAGCTTCACCTGGGCTTTGAAATACAGTAGCATTCTCCAGATGACAGGCCGAACATCTATCTGTTGCTCCACTCGACGCAGAATATCCACTATTTAACAACTTGATCAACTTGCGACTTTCACTGGGTAAAGAAACCACACTTGGCTTTGCCCTCGAATTACACAAACACACTCACTTACAGTGTTTCTTCCTAATTTAATTGCCCCTTCCAGTGTCCCATCATGCTGTCATGGCTAGCGCAAAGCTATCTCGTGCTTCCTCAGAGGAGAATGTCAACCGCAACTTTTCAACTTCTCATGTTTTTTGCTGTAACACACTCAAAGAAAATACACTAAGGAATGGAATGGTTCCTCATATAATGTGGTGCAATTAGGAGAAAGATAGCCTTGGCAAAGATAAAAAGTAATTCAAAATATTTTTACATTGTTCTGTTTTATTACTGTTGTAGTTCGACATGCAAGCAGTCCTATCTATTCATTCATTCACCTTCTGTATCGCTTATCCTCTACAGGGTCACGGGGGATGTGAGCCAATCCCAGGAGGGGGGGTGCCAGTCTAACCCAGACTAGGGGTAATTCGGGAACACCAACGAACTTAAATCTGCATGCCTTTGGCCTGCGTGAGGAAATCAAGGAAACCCACCAAGCACAGGGGGACTCAGGCAGACCCCGAGGTGGGAATCGAACCCTGACTCTAGAGGTGCGAGGCCACAATGATAACCACTACATTGGATTCCTGGGAGGAATCTAAAAATTACAAAATGCCTCTTCTAAGCAAGTTCTAAGCAAAACATTTACCCAGAAGGAAACTTGTAGCTTTACATTTTTGTTTGACATTTCATCATATTATTAATAGTAGTAGAAATTGTTCATTATTGTCAGACTTAATTATTTTTTGTCCTTATTTTTTTTGTCCTTCATCTTCAACGACCAACACTGTAATGCTTAAAATCTGTCGTCAGTGATGCGTGCTAAGCAGTCAGAAGAAGCAGGATAGAAATTGCTGCGGTTACTCAGAAATGAGCCAGTTAACAAGGATCATAATAATTCCAATCTCGGGCTTGATTTTATAGAGAAATCCCACACCGCTTGATGTGGTGGCTGAGACCACATCTGCAGCTCTGGGTTTAAACTCCTAAACACGGCTCATACTGTACATAACGACGTTTCAAAGATCGGATCTGACGCATAGGAGGGAAACTCATTTCTATCCATAGCGCATATAATATAGTATATTGTATGTCTGATTACCATGGACAAATAATTACTGTACAACCCTGTACTGAGAAAAGAACCCAAAACCTTATGATGGCGGTCCAGTTGTTCGGGTTGTTGCAGCAGGCAGTAAATAGTAATAACATTCTACGATGTTGGCCGTTGCTGCATATAAGAGGAATAAATCATTTACGGATGTTCTTTTAAAAGGAAAATAATCAACTTAAGGTGGTAACAGTAACTTTGCTTCCCATCAGCCCACATTGCATCATGTTGTTGATTATTTTCCTGTCACAGGGTTTTATTTCCCAACAATATTCTTTTACTCAACAAATGCGTTAGATAGGGACGAGGTTTGGAAATCTAAGGAGTGTTTCTTTAAATGTTCCTCAGAGCCATGGGAAACCCCACCACACACTCACACACACACACACACACACATATATACACACAGATTTGCACACACAAATACACAAGCGTGAACACAGACAAAGCAAGTATATGTTATTTAAACTTTATTTCTGGACTCTGCATGCAACGCTGAGTTCCTTATAAATAGCCCTGTAATTTATTATCTATATATGTGTGTGTGTGTGTGTGTGTGTGTGTGTGTGTGTGTGAGAGAGAGAGAGAGAAAGAGAGAAAGAGACCCTCTGGGTTCTACAGTGCGTTAGTTTGCTGCTATTTTGGCAGACCAGCTGTGTGTTTTTCTCCTTTTGACGAGTTTCTTTTAAATGTGGAAAAGCAGTCATTATCTCAAAAAGAATTTCTCTTGGCCAACAGACAGACCTACATCTGACTGGTAATGTTCACTTAATTAAGTGATGTCCTATTAATTTCTGTTATAACTGATGGATTAAAAAAATAATTATGTAATTACATAACACATACTGTATCTCATTAATGAGAGCACGTGTCAGCAGAAACCAGGAAGCCATCCATCACAAGACGAACAGAAACCACTGATGTTTCATACAGCTCTGGAAAATGTGAACAAAAATATTAACCAAGAAACTGGATGGAAAATAAGTTTTAAAAAAAAAAAAGAAAAGAAAAGGATTTTCACACATCCAAACGAACACAGCAGGAGATCTTTAAGGCCATCTTTTAGGAAGTTGGAAGAGAATGAACATAAAATTGCACATTTTGTCCATTTTTATTACTGCTGAAAAAAAATCTATAACATCCAAACAATAGCATTTAAGGTCCTGGTGGTCCTAGGGTGTGCAAAGTTTTGCACTCAAAATCATTTCTCTTTGTCAGTCGAACAGAATCCACTGCTACGATGTCAAAGGCCTTCTTCTGACTTCCATCCTAATGGATGTGGACGAGTCCTGGACTGGACGAGTGGATCTGACCCAAGATCCAGGTCCAAGGCGACAGGGACAAAAAATGTATATAAAAATGCACATCACTTATTCTAACACTGGAAACAAGGGGAAACACTGGAAACAAACTTCCGAATTCAGATGTAAATCATGTCATTTGTCAATGACATGTCAAATTGAAGCCATTACTAAACTGGTGGACACTAAATGACTGGATGGATTTGTGAATGGATAGATGGGTGGATAGCTAGAACGGTGAATGGACAGTGTCTCCTAACTTACATCCTAAAGAATTACAAGAATTCACATAGATAGATAGATAGATTTTTTTTCAGACATGTTACTTTAAATATCAGTACATGGAAAATGGACAGGTATGTTGTTAGGCAGATGAACGGACTGGTGGCTGTCATGTGTATCTAATGGGTGGACAGATGGATAGACGGATAGATGGCTGGATGTTTGGCTGGCTGGATATATGGATGATGGTGGGATAAATAGATAGATAGATACATAGATACATAAATAGATAAAAAGATGGTTGCATGGATGAATCTGATTTAGTAAAGAAATATATAAACCTCCACATCCTATATTCTAGCACTGGGTGCAAACCTTGTTTTTAATGAATACTAAAGGAATAACTAGATAGATTGATGGATTTGTAGATGAATAAATGGATGGATAGAAGGATGGAAGGAAGGATACAAGGATGGATGCATAGAAGGGTGGATGCAAAGGGTTTTGGACTTCACCAAGAATTATAAAGAAATATGAAAATATGGACTGATTGATGGATGAGCAGATGTATAGATAGATAGATACATAGATCTGTCAAATCCTTTGAAAATGCTGAAAATCTTTCCGTTACACTCCTCTACCTCTTTGTAAACCTAAGAAACACATACACATGCACACACACACAAACACACAAAGACACACACAGACGTGCCAAGAAGATGACTCACGTGTTTGTGAGTTGCCTGCATGGGATATGAAATGGCTGATAACAAAGCGGAGGACTCGGCCAGGACCAACTCGTTGTTATTTGAAATCTGCTGATGGGTTACAGTCGAGTCTTATTCTTTCTTTGTTTGGAGTCTAGCATGTGCTTCAACTGTCGTTTTCTACTTTTTGTCCTTTCATGCTTCACATTAAGGATTCTGTACAACATAGAGTTATAGAGAGTTGAAGATTACAGGCTGGTTAGCTACACACACTTCCTTCCCTGTCCCTGATTTTGGTAAATCATTTATTCAAATCAAAGGGCGATCACTAATCACATCCACACACACACACACACACAGATTTGCACACACAAATACACAAGGTATATACAAAAGGGTTATACAGTCTTACATTTTTCAACAAATAGCTGAATGCAAATAGTTAGTTGTGACAATACTAAACTTTTATGCTAAAGTGTACACTGCAGCAGATAGAGCATACTGATAAATCCATCTCTCTCTCCACCTAGTAACCTCTGTAGTCCAACTCGGGACTGTGGAGGCCAGTGGTGACCATTGTATTTATTCCCTTTTGTACGACCTCAGGTCAACATACACACACTACGGGCAATTTGGGAACAGCAATTAACCAATCTGAGGGAATTTGTTCCCTTATGTTCCCTTTAGGGTGCCCTTTATATGTGCACATATATCATGCATCAGGTTTTCTATGCCTAGTGGGCATTTTGTGACATTTTATTTATCATACGAGGAATCTAGGGTTACTTTTTCATATGGGCACCCTAGAGACTACTATTACATTTTTAATTACCATAGGGACACTCTAGCAGGCACCTGATCACTTTGAATCTAACATAGGAGCGCCCTAGGTGACAATATCACATTTCATTTACCAATAGGGCACCCTAGAGGGCACTTTATCACATTTTTAGCTATGATAGGGCACTCTAGTGGAGGCTTGATCACATTATATCTACCTCACCTCAGGGGCAACTCAGAAGATGCTTCACATTTTATGTCCACTAAAAGCACCCTATAGGGCATTTTATCACATTTCATCTACACAGAGGGGCACCCTATTGGGCAATATCACATAATTTAATATTGGGGCATGCCTTATCTGTAATAAGGCACCCTAGGGCCCCTTTAACACATTATATCTAACACAAGGACACTCAGAGGTTGCTTTATCAGTTTTTTTATGTACAAGAAAGGCACTTTGGCATATTTTATTTACCAGAAAGGCACTCTTTGTGCACATTGAATCTAGCATAAGTGCACTGCTGTCATGTTTTATGTACAATAAATGCACCCTAGCGGGCACTGTGGCATGTTTTATTTACCATAGGGGCACCCTAGAGGGCACTTTCGCATATGTTAGTTAGTGCCCACTAAGGGAACCTTATCATGCATTATCTACCAACGAGGACCCTGTAGCTCTTTATCACATTTATCACATTTCTTAATACAGGGATCCTAGGGGGCATTTGTGTATTTTCTAGCGTAGGGGGCATCCTAGAGGGCATTTTATGATATTTTATCTAGTGGTATTCAAGAGGTATAGCCTTATGGGTAACCCTAAAAAGTAATATTATCACATTTTATGTACCCTAGAGGGCAGTTCAGTGTCATTTCTTCAACAAGGGCATTCCCAAAATTCTAAATTTAAACATTTCTAAACTCATTCAATGTTAACTGGATGCCAACTTTAATGAAGGCTGATAGGGTTTGGATTTTTATTCTCATACTGGTATTTAATATAATAATTAAGCTGTATAATTATAAAGCTGTCCTACTTGGTACTTTAAAGCCTCTTTGATATGGAAATCTCAACAATTTACCTAGTATATGGATTCATAAATGTAAAACAAATTCCATCAACCATTATTAAAATATCCTGTTTAAATGTTTGGTGCCCTACAGAGCTACTTAAACTGGCCTTGAAACATTACTACACATTTAACATTCAATGAATATGCATGATATGCAAATTAAAAATAATAACATCAAATACTTTAGTTTTTTAGTGAGTAGGAACTCACATTTATCACAGATGGACATCGAGAGGGATTTCAAGTACGAGTTCCTATTTGCAAAAGAATGGTTGAACTCAACATAAACCTGATCAAATGTAATGTTACCATGACAACCATGACTTGGTTATCAGTAACAGCAGATTTACTTATTTGCATATCAGATCTAACATTAGACATATCACTGACTTTTAAACTATTAGAGAAATCATATGTCTGGCTTATTTACAGAAATGCTCAGAAAGTATGTTTTCAAAAGTAACACACCACTATGATGCAAGATCCAATTTGTATAATTAAAATCAGATACACATTCCTGGTGTTCTAGTTGCTTCAGCATACACACTATCTTTCTTTTTTTCTTTCTTTCACACACTCACCGTGTTTTGTGCTGTCGGTTTCTCGAACCTGCTCTTCAGGTCGGTGAGCGGGATGTCGAACCTCTCGATGCGCCTGTTCTCCTGCAGGTCCTCTTTGGCGTCAGCAGCCCGTGTGTGTCCCGTCGCTTTCAGCTCCTCGTCTCTGCTTCCAGATTGAGTTTCCATTGTGGAAGAAATCGAACACCCAGTCGCTTCCCCCTAACGAGAGCTGAGCAGACTCCTGGTGCTGGCGCTGAGAGATGAGGAGATAGAAGGAAAGAGGAGGAAAAGGAAACGACAGAGCAGTGGTTGTGGAGGAAGGAACGCGTGGCACTGCTGTGATGATGTTTGGGAGAGAGAAAGAGAGAGAGAAAGAGAGAGAGAGAGAGAGAGAGAGAGAGAGAGACCCAAACGGATCTGCTCGCAGGAGGAAAAAAGTAGAGGGGGAAAAAAGTTGGACTACGAATTTCCTCCAGTAAACACTTGTGCACACTCTCTCTCTCTCTCTCACACACACACACACACACACACACACACACACACACAGGAGCAGGAATAGAAAAGCTGTGTGGAAATCCAGGACACGGTCACATGTGCCCAGCTGGAAGGAAATGAGCCTTACTGCTGAACAAATCATGGAAACATTAAAACTCCCTCTCTTACACAGTGCCACTGCTTTTACACCAACACCCTTCCCTCTCAACACACACACAAACACACATATACACACAGTTTCCTTATTATGGCATCCACCCAAACTGGCCCCTTACAGTAGATGTCCGTCTTTCACACTACCAGGTTACTATTCAGTCAGAAATCAAACACTTGGAGACGTCCAGCTGTAGGAAAATAATTAATCAGGGTATTGCGACGACGCGTTGTGAGTTACTATCCCCACCCTGAAGGTATTAATTTCCTGTAACAACACACCCCAAAGTGGTTTACACTGAGGCACTGAAGTGATAAAAGTCTACTGTATTTTTTAAATGGTCCTGTGTGAACGTTATACTGTATATCTCCAAAAGTTGAAAGGCATGCATGAAAGCAGCTGGATTATTTGCATTTACATCGACACATCATTGAGTTGCAAAGTTCATTTGCAACATGAAAGGCTTCGTTGTTTTATTTGTACAGTCAATTTGCTTTGTGGTTAGAATGCGAGCCGTGCACATCAGCACAACTTCTGGCACTTTAGGGGCTCTGTATGTGTATTCCTTGGGGTGCCGGGTCCGGAAAGGTTACTTGAATGGTGCAACATAAGAAAGAGAGAGAAAGAGAGAGAGAGACAGAGAAGCTGAGAGCTGTAAGCAGAGAGATGCTTCATCAGAGGAATGCATTATTCAACTCAGAGAAACACAGCTCACTTACACACACACAAGCAATTCAAGTACACACTATTTGCAATAGTGACTGATTTCGTCTGCCTGATAAGCATAAAAAAATCCAAACCATTTAGACATTGACTGGATTCTTCAGTTGTTTGGTTTGGATCGTACATAAAGTCACAGCTAAGCTCCTCTTCCCACGACTTCATGGAATCTTCCTCTCAGGTCAGTTCAGGAGAGGTTTAATACCACGGACTGTGTTGCCAGGTCTGTATGTTTTCTGTAGAAGTCACATTTTTTGCTACTTGCCTGGATGGATTTCTCCTACGGGTTCTCCCACGTTAGATATATTATATTTCTTAATCTTAAAGTCAAAATATTTCATAATTTAGTGGAAATTAAAGACCTGGGCCATCATAATATCTTCAGGATCTGATGCTATGCTTGCTTATGATATGAAATAAAATTAGCCTTCACCGTGTTCTTGTGTATCAGTGAACTGGTCTATTTATTGTTATACAATACGCTCACATTACCCATGAGGATATTTATGATAACATATCTGTAATATGGCGGCATGGTGGCTTTGTGGTTAGTTGCCTTTCACATCCCCTGGGTCCGGGTTCAATTCCGGGGTCTGTGTGCATGTACTGTATGTTCTCCCCGTGTTTGGTGGGTTTCCTCTGGGTACTCTGGTTTCCTCTCCCAGTCCAAAGATGTTCCCTGATTACCCGTAGTGTGTGTGGTTCTACCACAGAGGTTCTACCACAGTCATAAAAAAAGAGGAATAAATACAATAGTCACCATTGGACTCCATGATACCTTGCTAGTTATATACTCTTCGAAGAACTATATATTCATGGGACTGTATATGTGGACAATCGGCAAACCTGTACCTAAGTGTTGTCAAACGTATTCAAGATGAATAAAATTTTATTTAAAAAAGTAAAAATTATATCTTAAAATATAATTAATAAATAAGACAATTAACTATTATTAGGTTGATGAATACAACAACAATTATGATTACAAAAATTATACAACAATAATAATAATAATAATAATAATAATAATAAAGTACTACAGGTAAAATAAATAAACCAATAGAAAAAAATATGAATGAACATACAATATAGACATAGTTAGAAAAAATATATTAACTATGAATAGAAAAAAAAGCAATAAATATTTTATAAGTTTAAAAATAAAAGTAACTATTATTAATAAGTTTAATTAATAAAGTAATAAAAAGAAAAGGAAAATTTATACACTTATATACATTTAATTATAATGTTTAATTAAACATTACTCCAACAACTTAGAACGCAGTGCTAACAAATGAAATGAGAAATAAAAATAAAATCGACTTTAATCAACCATGAAATAGAGGAAAATGTGGACTAAACTGGTGGATAAAAAATTAAATTCTGGTAAGGAAATTGAAGAATACTTATATTTAATGTTGTATTTATTATTTTATTTTTATTCAGCCCATAAGTCCTCTTTGTTTAACTTTCAGGGAATGATTTGAAGATGCTGATTCTGAGGCCAAGCGATGGCTGAATCCCAAATTGAGAAATTTTAAAGACTTGGTGCACTACTTTATAGTCATTTGTGTCATTCTCGACATTAGTCACTTATAAAGAGAGTCAAGTTATATTTGGAAATTAGACCTCAAAAAGGTAAGGCTACTAATATAAGTAGTACAACCTCTTTTTTTCTTTCCTTATGTTTTAAATTTGAAAAATAATCATTGTGATAGGGGAAAAAAATCTCAAAGAAACTAAAAAACACGTATGAAAAAACAAATGAATAAAAACCTTTCCTTGAGGCGAGACTACAGTTAGCATGTTTAGCTTGGGAATCCTCCCGCACTTTCCGTTAAACGCTCGCGCAGATGGCGCGAGCAGTTTTTTTTTTTTTTTTGTCCTGTCATCAGTAATTTTTTTTTTCTCCTGAAGTGGAAAAAGTGAGTATCTCTCATTCTGCTCTTATTCACTCATAGCAGAGTGCCGAGGTAAACCGCGCAGAGACTCGGGGGAGAAACACACACCATTAAGCCCTTTTCATGCGGTTTAAAGCCCACGCGGGCCTCGTTGTGCGTTACATAAGGAGAAGTGCGTCGTTTGTCATTTCTGTCATCTCTACCACAAACCATAACTTCTATATCTGTAGACGCTTGTTAAGCTAAAGATAGTCTTTAAATAGTTTGATATCCAAGTTAATGACTGTAGATTTTATAAATCCTTTTCAACACGGAGCATTTAAAAGAAATAATGTGACCTTGGTGTTGAAACGCGGAGAAGAGCTCCCTCTAGTGGTCGTCGGCATACAAACACTGAAAAAAAATAACGCATACTGTGTGTATACAGTACAGTACTGTATATACAGTATATATATATATAACTAGCAAACAAAATAATAAACAAATGAATGCAAATAAAATGAATACATGGAGGAATAAATAACTAAACAAATAAGTAACAAAATATATCAGTGAACAATATGAATATTTACAAATGAATAAACGAACAAGCAAATAAACAAACAAGTAAGCAAGTAAACAAACAGGTGAATGAATGAAAACAGACAAATAAACAAACAATAACATAACAGAGACATTAAAGAAAGGATGAATAAACAAACAAATTAATAAGAAAAACAAAAGTGAATGAGTGAGTGAATGATTCATAGAAAATGAAGATGTATAATAAAAATAAAACAAGCGAATAACCACACTAACAAGTGTATGAGTGAATAAATAAAAAATGAATAAGTGAATGAGTAAATGTTGATAAATGTATGTAAATAAATGGATGGCAGGATGAAATGGAAGAATTACACGAACAAGCAAGCAAATAAAAAAAACAAGTGAGCACATGAATGAAGGAGTAAGTGGATGTGTGAGTGAATAAGTGAGTGAATGAAAGAAGGCATGAGTGGATGAGTGAGTGAATTAATAAACGAGTGAGTGAATGAAAGAAGGCATGAGTGAATAAAATAGTGAATAATTGAGTGAATGAATGAATGAATTGTGTGAGTGCATGAGTGAGTGAGTAAATTAATAAGTGGGTGAGTGAATGAATAAAGGAGCGAGTGAATGAGTAAGTCAATGAAGAAAAGAGTGAGTAAATGAATGATGGAGTGAGTACAGGGTGACACAAAAAAACGGGAACTTTTTTACAATCCAATAAAACTAGAAGTGATAAAAGAAATAAATTTTA
>JAQMYJ010000037.1:33958332-33975142 GCA_030014305.1 Clarias laeviceps
CTAAAGTATATTTAACTAAATGTCACTAACCCGCAGTGCTACCACCTGCTAATGGCTACCAATACGCATTTCAGAAATTCCCGTTATTCTGTGTCACCTTGTAGATGAGTGAGGGAATTAATGAAGGTGTGAGTGAATTAATGAATGAATAAATAAACAAGTGAGTGAATACATTAATAAGTGAGTGAGTAAAAGAATTAGTGAATTAATGAAGGAGTGAGTGGGTGACTGAGTGAATAAGTGAGTGAGTGAATAAAGGAGTGAGTGAGTGAATGAATAAAGTGAATGAGTGAATAATTGAATAAATAATTGAGTGAGTGAGTGAATTGAATAAGGATTGAGCGGATGAGTGAATTAATGGAGGTGTATAGGATGAATGAATGAATAAGGAATTATGTGAATAGATGAGTGAGTAAATGAGTGAGTGAATAAATGAATGGCAAAATTAAAAGAAACAAATACACCAACAAGCAAATAACTAACTAATGAGTGAGTGAGTGAATGAATGAACAAAAATAAATTTAAAAATATGCATTACAGCATATACAAATAAAAAAGAACTAAGCAAAGAACAAATACGTGAATAAATAATTTAAAAACAAATGAACAAACAAGCAAATCAATAATTAAACTAAGTAACACACAACAAACAAATGACAGAATGAGAGAATAAACAAGCAAATTATAAAAAAATTACCAACAAACAAATAACTGAATGAATGGATGAATGAATAAATTGATAAATGGATGGATGGATGAACAAGCACACAAACAAACAATGTCAAAATTGCTATGCATTCTCACCATCATACGGGGATCTAGTAAAGACGTATATACCTGGTGGGCAGTATGGTGATGTCAAGTTGCTAAGCAACAGGAGGAGAGAATCTCCAGCAGGGTCACTCCTGATTACAGAGTGTTTCCTCTCTCCATCATACAAACACACAGGCTGTTGAACCTGAGCGAAAGTTTGCATGTGACATCATTCTCAGATCACATTCGATATATTTTTAGCTTTATATATTGCTTTAATTTTCCCTCTTCATGCTAATTAAAAGCACAAAATGGCAACTTATTTCGTGATTTACATAGATATTGTCTCATGCTAAATGTGCAGGTTTTAAGTAATATAAGCTGTGCATTGAGCTTTAACTGATAAATATTACTAAGCTGTGAGCTGTCAGTTCACAGGCTGATTTGAAAATTAAGCACGTTTGGCATGGATTCATTACCAGTCAGACCAGCTCCAAAGAATTTATAAAAATCAGCCTCCAAACAACATCTCTGTCTGAAAGCTAACAAACTTCCTGTGTGTGTGTTTGTGCGTGTGTGTGTGTGTGTGTGTGTGTGATACTGTAAAGAGAACACCAGGGCAATTGGCATGAAAGTAAAAGACGTTCAGGAGAAACCAGAGAGTAAGTAGATTTGAGTCAGGTCGTTATCTCACCTCTTCCCGGACAGGGGGTCAGACTGCATCCAAGAAATTCCAGGTGATGGCACTGATTCAAGTCCTTTAAAGAAAGGAAAGTCTGTGTGGTTCTAATAGGGAGAACGCTGTATTCTTTATAAAAAAAATAGTTAACAGTGGAGTCGGTGTGACTCCTGAGATAATCACGGTTGTGTTACGTTTTACAGACACAGGCTTATTTATAAATCCATCCATCCATCCATCCATCTAGGAACCTCTGTCGTTCTACTAGGGAGCGACCGTGGTTGGACCTCTGTTGAACATTCACACACACACACATACACACACACTATGGGAAATTTGGGAATGCCTAATATGCGTGTATTTGGACTCCACTCTCTTCTGACAGAAGGATTTTTCACTTGTTCATACAGGTAGATGGCTTCTTTTACCCCTCTCGAACCATCTATCCTCTCTGTCCAAAATTTGTACGTTCTTGTCCTCAAAAGAGTGTGTCCTTTGTCTTTTAGGTGAAGGTATACTGCAGATTCAGGCCCTGAGCTGTTGCTCTTTCTTTGTTGATACATCCTTCTGTGTAGAGGTTGTTCTGTCTTCCCATTGTAGAGCTCTGAACATTCTTTACTGCATTGAATAATGTACCGATCTTTGGGGTGGACGAGTCTCTGTCTCAGTGTGTTGGTGGGTATGAAGCTTCTCTCAAGCGACTCTCCGTCCTACTATCGCCTTTCCCATTGCTCACGTAACGAGCCTTTCAGACGGGAGGATCCTTTGTTCTTGGAGGATTCAAATATGAGGAACAAACCAACTTCCCTCAGACTGAAGAAGCTAATTGGATAAAAAGTGAAGCATCTCTACCTAATAAGAAAGAAGTCTAGTTGACATGACTCAACTTCCAGATTCATTAATATATACTGTACATTAATAGCAAATGCCAAGTGATTCATTTCGTTGAATGATCATGCTTTAATGGTATTTGAAACTTATAAAAAATTTTTTTTTAAATAAAAGTTAGATAACTCTAAATGGATAAAAAGTAGGATGCTTTTGTTTATTAGAGTGACAAAAACAGTTAGTGTAGGTAAATTGCAGGATAAGAGGAATAAACACTTTGAGATGTGGTGTTATTTGTAATATTGTTAGACATATACATTGCAGTGAAAAAGTATTTGCCCCTGCTTTTTAATTTTTTTAAACATATTTGTTATACTTTAACAATTGAAGAGCGGGCCAGAAGAGCGGGCCAAAATTCCTCCACAGCAATGTGAGACTCATTGCCGGTCATCACAAATGCCGGTCATCACAAATGCCGGGTTGCACTTGGTGCCACCAAGTGCACAACCGTTTTTTTAGGTTTAGGGGTCAATTACTTTTTCACATAGGGCCAGGTCGGTTTGGGCAGCTTTTTTCCCTTAATAAATGAAATCATCATTTAATAACTGCATTTTGTATTTACTTGAGTTATCATTGCTTAATATTCAAATTTCATTTGATCATCTTTAATAATTTAAAAGTGACAAAAAAAAAAAAAAAAGAAATCAGGAAGGGCCAAATACTTTTTTATGGCACTGTAGCAGGTATAATAATATTGTAGCACAATAATAATAATTATTACTAGTATTTAGAAAATCCTTGCTTGACAACCTGCAGTGATATTAGAGGAATGAATCACTTGAAAATGAATCATTTGAAAAAGAATGATTTAGTCATAACTCATTGATCATTAATTATTACATGATTCATCCTGTAGATTCATCAAAAATCATGACATGGCTTTTTCCCCTCACATTTTTCGACATCAGTGAACAGCCAGGGAAGGTATAGGTTTCTTCTGATTCATGTGAAAGCTGCATTTTTCTGAACTGTTGCTAATGACCCATTAAGGAGCAGCATAACACAGTCAAAGAAAAGGGGTTCAGAAAAAAGTCTCCGATTTCTGAACGAGTTCTGTTCTGGGAGTGCATTCGTAAGTCGGATTCGCTCGTAAGTCAGACAAAGTGAGTCTTATACATTTTTGATACAAATATACAAAATGTAAAGCATGAAAAAACAAACACACAGGTTTGGTATTTTGGTTCCGCGTTATACTCTCGTGAGCTTCCGCCTTTAAATCGAGAGGGGAATCGGGAATGCTTACTGCGCGCTTGAACAGACACCATTTTGTCTCAGAGCTGTTTTCCACTGTATTGGACTGTGAACTTTGTCTCATTGAGGATTTTCTGAAATTAGGATTATTCACCATCAGGACAGCTTTACAGGACAGACATTTTCATCATCATGCTCCTGGACTGATTCATTGAAACCGACTCATTTCTCCTGCACACCCCCACACACACACTCACACACAATATTCCAGACTTTGGACGTCTTATACACCTACACGCTAAAAATATTATATATAATTGTAAATATTGGTATCTGGTGCACTGCAGTGTCTAGTTTTTGTACAATACACATGAGCTACTTCCACGATTTGTTTGTTTCTACATGTTTATAGATCCACGGGCCGTTCATATATGTGAAAATTCATAACTCGAATGTTCGTAAGTTGGGGACTTACTGTATTCGATCACTTCTACAGGCATGAGCTTACAGACGCCCATAATTGCCTAGCGTCTCTATGATTGATGCGGGATTGCGAGTATGCCATCTGTATCCTCACAAGAAAGCACGGCCAGTCCTCTCTCTCTACTCACAGATACGGATGGCTGGGATTTTAAATAGTTGGCACACTGCTGTGTTGGAAAGAGCAATAAAACATTTCTAGAGTTGGTTCAAAAACAATGATTCGGTGATGAATCATCAACCAGCAAACGATTCCTTCATCCATAACTGCCTTCTTACTCTACAGTAAGTGGTTTTCCTCCTCTAATTTAGTTATAAATAATTTAAAAAATAATCAACATCAGGGACCTCGTTATACATTATATCTGCTTTAATAAATCAAAGACATTTCTTAGACTTTCAAAGGTATCGGCTTCCCAAAATACGCTTTATTTTGGAAAACTACAGTGTACGTCAGAAACCTTTTTGCACCGATGCAAAGGAAATAGAAGTCATTTTGCACATTCTGAACACACATTTTCCAAAAAAACAAACAAACAAACAAACAAACCAACAAAAAAAAAAAAAACATTTCAGTGTAACAAATTAGAAAAAAAAATCTTGACTGTGGATAAAGATAAAAATTTCTGGTACATGGTGGGGGCTTCATGATAGTCATGAATCTGGTGTGACATTTAATAATGATAATAACGATCAGGAAATTAAGTATACTTTGGTACAAAAAATATGATCTTTATTCTTTTGGCTTTTTAAAATAATGTCACCATGTAGTCGGTTAGTATAGTGCATGCAGTTTACTACAACACTACGAATGAAATATGACCATCACTGATTGCTTCATAAATTTATATTTACATTTAAAACCGGGGGACCTTGCCCTCACACGTACTGTAGCACTGTGCAAAAAAATGTAAACAAAATAAAAAAAGAAAGAAAAAAAAGAGAGAAAAAAAAGGTACATGAGCTCCAAACTACTATTTACAGTATAAACATTGAACAAGAAATCGGGAATAAAGCACATCAATGCTGGTCCCAGTACAGTCACATATACTAGCTCTCTGTCTCACACATATATACTATATATCTCTCACACACTCACACACACACACACACAGGTAATATGCATCCAGATGGCAGTGTAAAAGTGCTCCTCTACAGTGTCGAGTACAGGGGTGAGATACAGAGTGCCAATATGTACAGACAGAATCACCACGGGTTTCAACAGAAGAGCTGATCGTAACTGCAAATGTTCGCCCTCACAACATCCCCCTCTGCACCCGTCAACAGACCACCCCCCCCAGCCTCCACCCCCGATCTCTTGCGGGACGTTTAGGGGTCCGTGATTGTTGTTCTTCGAGCTGTAAGTCGTCCAGCCTTCCTGCATACGGAATGTTTGCTTTGGAATAAAGACATCGTCGTTGTCTCTTTCGAAAAACCGAGAGGGAATTCAAGAGAAAGGTTCTCTCTACAAATTGTCGCCGTTCTGGCACGAAGACATTCAGTTACAAGGTCGTGGATCTGTTCGCCGTCATTGCACGATAATCTGAGGAAACTTTTGTTCAAGAGTGGACATTCAGGCTTCAGAACGCAAGCACGTTTTTTTTTGACTCCCCCTGTCTGTTTTGTTGTTCTGATAAATAAGGCAGCGCTTGCAATACATCTCTATCTATAGTTAGAATTATATAAAACATTCCCGCTAACCCCCAAGTGGCTGTAAAAATCCTGATCCCTAAACGGACACTGCGCTCCCAAAGAGCGGATACTTCCTGCCTAGTTTATTTCACGACTTTTAACATATAACCATTTTTAAATCTCTGTCTTTTTCTTAAAATTCTACATTAGCACACTCTCGACAGACTTGCGCTTTGATGGAAAAAGTTCACACAATCGAAAGAATGAGTAGAAAATTTTGATACGTTTAAAAAAAAATAATTGATGGACGAATGTTTATGGGGGAAAAAAAAAGGTGCAGGTGTATCATAATACGCCATTCGAGAACAAGGACACCAGCGGTAGTGGCAGTGCTAGCTACTGATGAACAGTGTCCTAGTGTCCTCGGGATTGTTGGACAACACTCGGAATGAAGAGACGCGTCCGAAAGCTCCGCTCTACACACACTCGAGTACGTCGTAACAGTCACAGTCACTCTTCTGATGTGTACACGTGTGTGTCGGAGTGTGTGCAGTGTGTCGTGTGTCGACAACATGGACAACATGATCGCCACGCATCCTAGTCAGTCTCTCATCAACACGCAGCAATATACACACACACGCACACACAGACACACACATGCTCAGTTTGGCATGAGTACCAAAACCCTTGTGAAGGAAGTCCATAGCTTTGTTCCGCGTAAAATCTGTAAACAGTGTCTCGTTTAAAGAGCAGTCTTCATCACGTCCGTTTCATCCTCCCTTTGAACAGTCTCGGGATTTCATTTCTTTTTCTCGCGGGTGTCTTTTGTATTGTTCTCTTTCTCCCGCCTTTCCTTCTCGTACTTGTCCTTCTCTGACTTGGCCACGCTGTTGTACGAGGGCGGTGAAGCCGACGATGGGGTCATGTCCGTTTTATCTGACGCCGAGTTCTCGGGAAACTTACCGATCACCAGAACCTCTTTCTCAGGCAGAGTTTCGCCGCCGCCCTGCAGCCGCTGCCGGTACATGTCCGACGCCTTCTTGACCGTCACACGGATGCGGTGGCGCCGGAAGGCTCGCTGGATGACGATGGCTGACATTTCCTCCTGCTTGCGCCGCAGCGTGGTGGTGATGGGTTCGTAGGATACTTTGGATGGATTGGAGGCCATGAAGCGCTCCTCCATCTGGCCACGCATCGCGTCCATCTCACCCTCCTCACCCAGCACACGCAGCGTAAAGGCAAACAGGATGTCCAGGCAGTGGATACGGTCTCCGCTGACCATCGGCAGGTCCATTGCGATCAGCTGGATCTTGTTGGGCTTAGGGATGCGCAGCGGTGGGTCCAGGGCATCTGCAAAGTCTGACAGCTTGTCGTACTCCACGAACTGCGTAGCGTTCGGGTCGAAGCGCTCCCAAACCTCATAGAACATCTCAAAATCGTCCTCGCTCAGCGGTTCCGCGCTCTCCTCTGTAGCTACGCTGAAGTTCTCCAGGATGACAGCGATGTACATGTTGACCACAATCAGGAAGCAGATGATGATGTAGCTGACGAAGAAGAAGATGCCCACCGACGGGTTGCCGCAGTCACCACGGTATGAGCTCCCCGGGTGCTCTGTCTCGCTGTCGCAGTCCGGTTCGCGCTTGTTCAAAATGGGTGCCAGAAGGCCATCCCACCCGGCTGAGGTCGTGATCTGGAAGAGGCACAGCATGGAGTTCCCGAATGTCTCGAAGTTGAACATGTCGTCGATTCCGGCTTCGTGTTTCACATAGGCAAAGTTAGACATGGCGAAAATGGCGTAGATGAACATCACCAGGAAAAGCAGGAGCCCGATGTTGAACAAGGCAGGAAGTGACATCATTAAGGCAAACAAGAGGGTTCGGATACCCTTGGCCCCCTTGATGAGACGGAGGATACGTCCGATCCTGGCCAAGCGGATGACTCGGAATAAGGTGGGCGACACGAAATACTTTTCAATCACCTCCGAGAGGAACATTCCTGCAACCCAATGCAAAACTCTTTAGAATAATCGAAATGTAATTTCTGAAACTAGGACATTTCAGGATTGCATTTTATTCTTATAAAACACTTTCCCAGCACTTACCGACAATCGACAGAATCACAACCACAAAGTCAAACACATTCCAGCCGATGGTGAAGAAGTAGTGTCTCAGCGAGAACATCTTCAGCAAGCATTCGCCAGTGAAGAGCACGATGAAGACCAGGTTGATCCAGTACAGGATGTTATCCATATCTTGGGTCTGATCGTCGGTTTCCACCATCATGGTCACCATGTTCAGGCAGATCAGGATCATGATTATGATGTCGAAGGCTTGCTTGGTGATCAGGTCAAAGACAAGGCCCTGAAGTTTGTTCTGGAAAATGCAAGAAATTTTATTACAAAGTCAGTTACATGACATTCTTTTGTTTTAAGATTAATCGTGTGTAGCACTAGTAATATGTATAGGTAAGTGCATAAGATTGAATCCCTTATGAAAGACAAAACCCTAAAAAAATACAAAAAAAACCAAAACACACTCTGGGTAGATGGTTCTGTTGTAGATTGTTAAAAATTAGATCCCATTTCATTTACTCAATATTTCTTCCTGTCTCTCACACATAAAGTGTGAGGCTATTACAGGATACTAAGGATACTATAACAAAACTGATTGACATCCCCAGGTGTTAAAACTGCCTGCATGGTTAAAAAAAATAAATTTTAACGTATGGCGTTTTTATTCACTGCTAAATTGCACATCAAATCAGGTACTTTTGGGTGATTTGAGTAATGCATATTGTTAGATTCCTGGTTCAATAAGTGAGATATGGCCAGTGCGAGTTTGTTTATGAGGAGTGATTTGGGAAAAAAAAAGTAAAAATTTTAAGGATATTTTAACGAGGATTCAGTCTCATTTTGACATCAGGATTTCCCTGCTACCCAACCCCCACTTCACCAGCAGCACTGTCTTATTCTAGGCATCGTGCTGGCAACCCAACCCCATACAGTAACTAACTGCCAATTTTATATATTTCACCTACTGCACAAAACTAACCTGTGCGACTTAATACCTGACTTAACATGACAGGTCACAATTAAAAAGTTTTTATTTGGGTCATTTTACCCCAGAGTCAATTTATCCCCAAAGTACAAACCCAGGAATCAAATTTTAAACATACATCAACATACAATATTAGACAATATTATCACGAGCCATATTAATATAAACAATATTAGACGATTTAGACTTTGTTACGAGTTTGTCCAGGGGGATGCGTAGGTTTGTACTTGACTGTACATTATTTATGTGTTATATGCTGTACATACTGTAGGTCTGGGGATGGGTTTCTGTGGCTTCTTCGAACCGAGCTTCTTCATGGCGTTGTAGTACTTCTTTTGCTCTTCTGTCATGAAAATATCCTGACCTCCTAAGTAAAGGTCGAAAAAATAATAACAAAGAGGCTGGTTACAACCTCATCCTCATGAATCTTATCTGTAATCCAATCACAGCTCACTCAGAGCTACATGATAGTCACCTACGAAACAATAAATGTCAGTGAAGCAGAGCTTTGCCTTGTTAATGCACATGAAGATTTATCAACCAAAAAAAATTCTCTATATTGTAAACTATAATATTTTTAAGATGGTGGATTATGTTTTTAGGAAACAAATTTGCAGCATGGATTTAAACTGGCTGTATGTGTGTCTGTCTGTGTGTGTGTGTGTGTGTGTGTGTGTGTGTGTGTGTTGCTTTTTAACCCATTCTAAATACTCATCTTTTTCTTCTGCTGGTTGAAGTTATCGATGATGACACCAATGAAGAGGTTGAGTGTGAAGAAGGAGCCGAAGATGATAAAGATGACGAAGTACAGGTACATGTACAGGTTCACTTCATAGTCTGGCTGTTCCTCCAGCTGCAAAATCGAAATAAATATTTGTAGTCTGTCTTTTTTTTTTTTTGCAAGAGTTGTAAGTTATCCATTTACAGTACATATATTGTTTTCAGACACTGTACATGTGGGTCGACCCCATAGTGGGCCATGAAGGTACTGCAGATGAACAGAGAAAGACCATTTACAATAATTACAATATTGTTGATTACAATAACCATTAAAGTACAAATGTTCAGTATTAAAATTTTAAATTAAGCTTGAAGCTGAATGTATACACTGCAAAAAAATTACATCAAGTGAAATATTCTTCAATCAAACCAAACCTAATGAAATTTATAATTTCTTAAAATAAGCAAACCAACAAACCAAATATAAGATTATTAAGATTATTCCTAGTAAAATATTACAAAAATTTTTAGTAAGGAAAGTTTTTTTTTTATTATTGGCATTCTTTCAAGAAATAAATTCCTAAAAGTAGCAAAATTATCTGCCTATAGAACAAGAAAGTTATGCTTACAATTTAAGCAAAATATTATTACAAATAAGATTAATTATTATTTCAAATCTTATATTCGGTTTGCTGTAATCTTACACTGTAATATATGCAGTGTAAGAACTAATAAAGCTAAGCAGTGGAATTTAAATTGTCATTTTTCGTTCATGCAAAAAAATTGCATCTTAGCATCTTCTATCTATATCTATCTATAAATATAACCTATCTATAATTTCTCATAATAAGAATACAACAAACCAAAAATAAGATTATTAAGCGTATTTCTAGTCAAATGTTACTAAAATAGCAAGCTAAAAATGTCTTCTGCTCTTGCCAGATAATTTTGCTTATTTCAAGAAATAAATTCCTATAAAACTAACATAAAGTAAATAGCAAATAAGTAGCAAATAAGTATCTGCCAACAGAAAAAGACATTTTTCAAATGCAATTTTAGCAACATTTGACAAGAAATATTTGGTTTGTTGTAAACTTACTTTAAGAAATTATAGAAAAGTTTGGCTGGATTCAAGAATATTTGACCTGCTACTGTAGCATGGCATTTTTTGCAGTGTTTATCTTAGGGTTGGGGATTTATTGAATTTAGCTACAGCCAGCTGTACATCTATCCGTAATTTTCTAAAGAAAGTTTACAACAAACCAAGTATAAAATTATTATGCTTATTTCTAGTCAAATGGCTAAAATTCAAACTAAAAATTTTTTTTGTATTGGCAGAAACGTTTGCTAGGTTTTAGGGATTTGTTTCTTGAAAGAAGTAAAATTATCTGCCAATTTCTCAATTTTATCATTTCTTGCAATTTTAATAAAGTTTGACTATAAATAAACTTAATAATCTCATATTTGTTTTGTTGTAAACTTACAGTATTTTAAGAATTACATGAGTTTACTAGATTCAACAATATTTTACTTGCTAAGATGTCTTTTTTTCAGTGGGGCTTGAAAATGACTCTTGTAAGTACTCAGATCTGTTACTGTAGCTACGTAACAAAATGTTTTACTTCACTTTCGGGGGCAAACAGATTTTAAAATACTATATATTTGTTTGCGGTTGAGATGCCTTCTAAAGATGTAGTAAAAATGTCCAGATCTCATTATATGATGGGTTTTCTATGGCCAGTCTTAAGTAAAATAAAATTCACGTAAGGCTGAAAGTGTATAAATTACACGGTAGCTTTTTTTAAATAGGAGCAATGCATCATGGTTAAGCACCCCAACACTGTGAGTAGGCAGAGAATGTTAATTGCTCAGTCATGCAGTAAACCCCGTGGCCGTGTAGAGCTTCTATCACACAGCAAGTAAAAGAGTTCGGTACATATTAATGGTATAATTACGCCCTAAAAATAGGCTTCACGCGCTCCCACCTAAACAGACCTGCCGCAGGGAAACCGTCAGCGCTCTTGCATTCAACTTCACTGAGTTGAAATGCTGCTTACATATTTAGCAAAAACCAGACATAGATAAGGGTGTTGCGCGGCAGCTGGGGAGACTTACGTTGCGAGAGTCTACTGCGGCGTACATGATGTCCATCCAGCCTTTAAAAGTGGCCTGTGGTGAGAGAAAGCAAGAGAGTTCAATATAGATAATATGAGAATAATTTAAAAAACTCTTAAAAACGATGGAATGTCCTTAGGGTCATGAGCGGTGGTTAGATTTTGAGACCCTCTCACTCTCCTCACCACTTGGAGCAGGGCCAGGTATCCGGCGCCGACGTTGTCGAAGTTGATCTTGACGTTTTTCCAGCGGGCGCTGTCATTGACCAGCGCCAAGCACTCGGACTTGTTGTTCACCACGCTGATCTCGAGGATCTCGTTTGTGGTGGTGTTGACGCAGTGGTAGTACTTGCCGGCGAACAGGTTGACGCCCATGATGCTGAAGATGAGCCAGAAGATCAGACACACGAGCAGCACATTCATGATGGAGGGGATGGCGCCGAGCAGAGCGTTCACCACGACCTGTCGTAACACACACATTCAGATCTTAGTCCGATGGAAACCTCGCTTACTGTATGATCACACATGGTGGGCGGGGTTTATCACATTCTGCATATTAATAGTGTTAGTCCAGTGAGGTACAGGGGATTACACACATTTCAGTTGATGGAAAATAGTGACTACGATTTGGGAAAAGGGTGATTACTAATAAGCGCTACAGAGGGGTTTATTTTGGCTCGTGATGAAGCGGTCACATAATTACACAGCACAGAGGAAATCGTACAGCAGCTGCTGCTGCTGATTCTAATTGAAAACCAATTTTTTTTGGTTTGTTTGTTTATTAGACAGTTGAGCTGACATACAGGTAGACACAGAAAAATCAGAACAGAAAACAAAAAACCTTGTCTGAGACACGATGATGTCACTACATTTGTGTACTGCAAACGAAAAAAAGACACATAACAGGATCAAAAGCACAATAGAAACATCACAATAATGTTCATCACCGCAGGTTCATCAGAAAACACGAAATAAAAAAAACAAACAAACAACCATGCCAAAACAAAAACAAAACACTTGCTGCAAAAAAATTATCAAGAGCTAAATTGTATTATAATGCAGTGCTAAAAAGCAAGACACTTATAGAGACTAGGTAAAGTTATTTTGTGCGTCCTTACCCTCATGCCCTCGAAGCGTGACAATGCTCTTAGCGGCCTGAGGGCACGTAGAGTCCTGAGTGATTTAATGGCACTCAGCTCGGAGTAACCCAGAGCTGTAGCAACCAAGCTGACCAGAGACACCTAAAACACACACACGGATAAAGGAGAAAAACGGTGTGATGATCACAAAGCAGGTGAGAAACACAACAATTTAATAATTTGGCGATTGATGCATTTAAACATCTATACATCTAGCTAGATAGAGACTAGAGATGATTGAGACTTGTAATGTTTTTATTTATATATGTTTGCATCTGAGGCAGTAAAATGTTGCAGTTCCTTAATATTCCTACAGGTGGTGCACTTTAATCTATCCACGCAGCACAGCATCCTGAGCAAATTATTTGTTTAGAATTGTAACAAAATGCAAAAAAATTAAAAATAGTCAAATTAGGATGTAGTATTAAATATAAAATCGTGAAATACGATACGAATCGAATCACCACCTGGGTATCGTGATGATATCACATCAGGTCGTCCCTGGTGATTCCCATCTCTACTAGACACATACAATACATACTGTAAATAGGTTTAATGTTTACCAAACACAAGGCTAATTTAATTCCACCTGCCTCAGTTATCCCCCTTTTTTTTACTATTTGCCCCAGAAAATATATTTCCCATGACACACACTGTCCTGTTTTCCATATGGCTGCCTGTATACACAGTTATACATGTACAGTATATGTTGCATAACCATCACACAAGATTTCCAAAACTGGGTGTCATGACAGAAGACACCAGAAAGCCCCGATTCTCAAATAATTTGGTATTTACATGACAGTCAGTTTACTTGTCTGTCAGTCAGTTGGTTGCGTGATTTTATTTTTTTTGTAGGTAAAAAAAGGCTAACTTTGTTTTTTCGACAGTATATTAAAATGCATGAATTTCAAAATTTGATGAATTTTGATGAAATCATGAATTTTGTTTGACTCTGTATGAAAAGATATAAATGCTGACTTTCCCCATACTAAAAGTTTTACAAATGACCTCATGCAGGTCTGAATGTTGTGACTCTTAAGTTTAATTTATTAAAGAGTTACACTTCAGTTTTTTAACAATTCATAGTTTTTACTGTATGTTTGTGAAAAATGTTAAATAAATAAAAATGCTTATACAATTAAAAAAAATAGCTTGTTACTCTTACTGTAATAAATCACAACACATAACAAAGTCCCTGTTTTAGGAATGTCATATTATTGGCCTGCATCAAGCAAAGACAACAACTAAGGACAGCTGGTTTAAGACTTACTGAAGAAACTATACTGAAAAAAAAAAATTATGAAGCCACATGAATAAATTAATGGTAGGATTTGGACCAGAGATCAAATGATAGTGCTGAACCGCGGTGAAACACTTGGTGAAGTTACATCATAAAAAAAAAAAAAAAAAATCAACAGTAAATCAGCAGTGTTTAATAGTGAACGTAAGATAATTTCCATGCACACACAATGTGATGAGAACTTTCAGGATTGGGACTTGTATGTCCAACACCTGTGTGTCTATAAGAAAACCACTTGTTTTGAGACAAATCAGAAAAAAGGCTTCAATTTGCTAGGGAGAATTTAGGCCATGTCCACACTGGGTATTTTTTAAAACAGAGATTTTTCTCTGCGGTATTCGCCTTTCGTCCACACGCAAACGCCGTTTTGCTCATTGAAGCGGAGCGTTTGGAAAACTCCGTCCAAGGTGAAGATTTTCCAAAACTCTGTTTAGTGGTGTTGTGTGGACAGGGGAACTCACACATTATGTTAATGAACCGAGGAGCCTGAATGTACTACTAAGCTCACTGCCGCTGCATACTGTACAAAACTCTTCCGACACACAGACCCCGCAGACAGTGACTGCTGTTTCGGACGAGACCTGTCGGAACAAAGCGCAACAGGTAATGACGTTTTTTTTGTCTAGGCTTCTGATTGGCTCCCTGTTGATTAAGGGGTCTCCTAACAGCACTTAACAGGGCGTTTTGCGTTTTCATGTGGACAAAGATATTTTTAAAACGTTGGACGGAATTATTTTTAAAAACAAAGAAGAAAATTTTGTTTTTAAATGTTTTTTAAAATACCCGGCTACGTGTGGACATGGCCAAAGACTGGACTGGAGTGATCGAAAACGGTCATGTGGTCTGATGAGTTCAGACTGACCCAATTCCAGAGCAATGGATACGTCAGGGTAAGAAGGGAAGCCTGTGAAGCGATGCACCCATCGTGGATAGTGGCCTCTGTACGTGATGATCTGGGGTTTCTTCAGTTGCTCAGGTCTAGACTCAGCAATGTTATGTGGCAATAAAATGAAGTCAGCTGATGACCTGAATGTACTGAGTGAGCAGGTTATCACATCTATGGAGTTTTTATTCCCTGATTTAGGAATGAATCAAACCTGTAAGTATTCAAAGCTGTGGTTCAAAAAGGCTTGATACTCTAAGCTTCAAATCAGCTTTGCTAAAGCCTGAATAAATCACCGTAGGGTGTCTTGTTAAAGGAAAATAATCATTCCTGGAGAGGCAAGAGTCACTCAGTTTCTCCATTTCATTGTATTTCCACACAGATGCGTTAGTGAGCAGCAGAACGATAAGATGGAACGAGGTGTTGGGTGGCGAGTGGGTGCCGGCGTCTCTCTGACAATCTGGCACCCTCTGGGGAATTAAAGTCCCAGTATTCCAGGCCCATGTGTGTGTGTGTGTGTGTGTGTGTGTGTAAACGAGGTGGGAATGAGTCACCGATGAGTCAGCAGATGCTAAAGAGATAACCACCTCCATCTGCTCCAGGGGAACAGTATTATGCCGGTGTCTGAGCTGTGACCTATACATGTTGCGTACATACACACATAGATACAGTATATGAAGAAAAAAGAAAAAAAGACTGAGTACAGAGTTTTGACCTCAGGTTAACCTTGAGCTGTAAACTGGAAATCATGGCTAATAACACTGAGGATGTAGATGATGATTCAGCGGCTGCCTGAGATTTAAATGCCAATAAAGGGTACGTATGAGCTCAGCCGAGGATTAGTCTGTCACTTAAAGCTTTATTCCACAGTAAGATCAGACAGGTATGGTTAAGTGCAAAGCGCAAGAAACACAACGGCCAAAATGAAAACGCAATCACGTTAACTCAAAATGTAAAGGGGAGGTCCTTATTAAACGCCACATGCTCGTTTCAGAGCGGCTCTGGGTTTGATCAGAAATATAACGCGATGTTCAGTGTGTAGCTGCTTTAAGTTACTGTCCTTGTGTTTTCACTTTGGCTATTGTGTATAAATTTGCTGTTATATTTTTTTACTTTGTTGTGTTTTCGAATGTATTATTGTGTTTTAGCTTTTGCTGTTGTTGTTTTTTTTTTTTTTTACTGTTGTTTACAAAGCTCCTGGTGTGTTTTTAACTTGCTGTTGTGTTTAAATATGTGCTGTTCTGTTTAAAATTTATTTGCTGTTGTTTTTTGTTGTTATGTTTACAAAGTTACTGTTGTGTTTTTATTTTCTCTTTTGTTTTTTCATTTGCTGTTGTTTACAAATTTGCTGTTTTGTTTTTAATTGCCGTTGTATTTTTAATTTACTTGCAGCAGTTTTTGTAATTGTAATTTGTAACTTTGTAATTTGTATTGTAGTCTTTGTGTTTACAAAGTTAGTGTTGCATTTTTATTTGCCGTTGTGGGTTTTATTATTATTTGTTTTTACTTGCTGTTGTTTTTTGGGTTTTTTTTTGCTGTTGTGTTTACAAAGTTACTTTTGTGTTACAGTACTTTGCTGTTGTGGTGTTTTTTTGTATGTGGTGTGTTTTTTATTTAAAAAAAATTTAATTTAATTTGCTATTGTTTTTTTGTTGTGTTTAAAATGTTTTTGTGGTGGTTTTTGTTTTTGTATTTAGCATTTTGTTTTGTTTTTTATTTGCTGTTGTCTTTTTTTAAATCGCTGTTGTTTTTTTGGTTGTTGTGTTTTTTTGGATTCTTTTTTTGCTGTTCTGATCAGTGTTGCCAACTTAGTGACTTTGTCGCTAGATTTAGCGACTTTTCAGACCAACTTGATGACTTTTTTTTTCAAAAAAGCGCCTAGCGACAAATCTAGTGACTTTTGGACAAACCTTAGCAACTTTCCAAATGTCGCCAGTACTGTCCTGTAAGCGCGAGGTCTTGCTTTCCCGGT
>JAQMYJ010000037.1:34000381-34022801 GCA_030014305.1 Clarias laeviceps
CAGAGACTGGAGGAGGTACGATTCCAGACTATCAGAGACTGGAGGAGGTACGATTCCAGACTATCAGAGACTGGAGGAGGTACGATTCCAGACTATCAGAGACTGGAGGAGGTACGATTCCAGACTATCAGAGACTGGTGAAAGATACATGCTGACCAACTGACTAACTAACTGCACTGTTTTCGTTGTGTATACAACAGGCATTTATGCCTAGACAGGCATTTATAGTTCAACCCGGGATAAACATCATGATTTAATAAAACACATCACACATCAATACACACATCAATACTTCCTACTTACCTCCTTTTAAATATGTATTCAGTTTCAAACTACCTAACAAACACAACGAAATTTACCTTATGCTGTTGAAAATATAATGCTATGACCCAGGCATCACTAAATGGCGAACCACATTCAGAATCCGGCATGAGCGTCAGGATGATTTTATGATAAATGAGAATAATTAATATATCATTAACCTAGCGCTTTTCCCTTCAAGGTGGGCGTGGCTATACACATCACTCAACAGACCCAATTAACGTAATAGTTTACCATGTATAGACAAAGTGTCCTGAAGAAACTGAAACGAAAGTGCAGCACAGCATGGCTTACTCCAAAAAAAGTAGAGATGAACGAACAGATCAATATATGTTTATTCCTCCTGCGGAAGTTTAAAACCAGTTTGTCTCATATGTTCCTAAATCATAGTGCTAATGAAAAGTTCTGATGTGAAGTGCAACTATGAGTTAAGACACCGGTCGTTTGAGCAAACATATCCGCAGCAGTTATAAAAATATCTGAACTGAGAGCCCGGTATGACAGAGCAACCAGGGTCCTTAGACATTCATTTACAGCCCAGCAGCAGGCACATCAAGATTCATTCAAGATTGTGGTTTGTATTCCACACAAATACAAGGAAATATACACAGCCATCAAAGTTCAAATTGTGCACATGTTTAACGTAGTTGCTGAAAATTGACAATAATTATAAATTATAATAAGTAAATAAATTGCTTATTATAGGGGATCGATAATAGAGCCAATCAGAAACAGCTAGCCCAGTCTCTGATTGGCTAGAATTGTCCTTCCTTCAGTTTCTGATTGGCTGGAATTGTGGCATAATTATAACGCTGTCACAATCTGAGCGAGCACAGTGTTGTGTGCAAGAAAGAGAGTTTGAGCGAGGAAAAATTACGATGTGTATGAGGATAATATGAGAATATTATCAGGATTGTGGCAAAAATATAACACCATAGGTCCAGTCCGAAACACATACTGTATATGCACTAGCTACTGTATCTAATTTAAACTTTAGCAACCACTCTGCCCAGGTAGTTACTAAGGATGAATGAATAAATGCTGTACGCAATAAACGTTGTCTTTGTTGGTCTCACAGAAGTCTAGTCTAGTCTCAACCAATCGTGCTCCTCCTCCTATTCCTCCCTGTATTCCTCTAAGTATCCTCTGTATTAGAACACATTCTCTCCATCCTTCTCGTATTCACTTCCTTCCCTAAATCCCACTCACTCTCGTCATTGATGTACTTGGTCCAGTTGAAAGTGGGAGAGCTTGAGGTGATGTTGAGCAGCTCGATGCCGGTGCTGATGTTGAATGCCGTTGTAAGATTACTCTCGGTGGCGTTCTGCGTGGCGTTCCACTGCGGCACCCTCACGCACTTCTGCCGCAGGTTTCCCATGAACAGCTGAAGTCCGATGAGCGCAAACACGCTCAGACAGAAGACTGTCAGGATCATCACATCCGACAGCTTCTTCACCGACTGGATCAAAGCTCCGACGATGGTCTTCAGGCCTGCCGGGAAACACGACACGCGTCACACATGAACACGGAAACACTCATGCACACGTGTTTTAAAGGAATACTCCAGAGATCAGATCACATTTCGCCTATGTGTGTGAGTTATACAGTAATAATATAATAATAGAAGTCTAGGGGCAGTTGTTGGGGCAGCTGATAAGTAATTATGCAAATATTGTCCTTTCATGTAGGAGGTTTTCATGAATTACTTAATCAAGCGTATTAAAGTGAGTTAAGCCCGAAATTTTACAATCATTCATAAGTAATGGGACACTTAAACCATAGCTTTTCATTTCTCATTTATCGTCTACACCACCTACTGTATACAGGATACTTATACAGTATCCCAGGAGACTTAGGGCACGAGGCAGGGTACACCATGGATGGGGTGCCAATCCATCGCAAAGCACACACACACACACACACACACACATCTGCATGTCTTTGGATTGTGGGAGGAAACCGGAAAACCCGGAAGAAACCCACCAAGCAGGGGGAGAACGTGCAAACTCCATGCACGCAGACCCAGAGAGGTGCAAGGAGACAGCGCTAACCACTAAGGCACCGTGACGATTTTTGTATGCTGGCTCCTGGCATGACCTTCTCTTCTTTATTAGGATGAATTAGTACAGGTTATAACTCTGAATATGAATTATAGAGATTTATTTGAAATGTACAACAGCTGCCCCTCCATTAAAATGTTCTTTTCTCAATACACGCAAATGTTAAAAAGTGTAATTTCTTGTGCGTATATGCTAAAAATATGATATCATGACAGGTTGAACAACGCTGGAGTATTTCTTTCATTCCTTTTTCTAAATCCAGACAGATTTATATTTAGCCGTTGTTTCTAAATATAAACCGTGTAAATGGGCCAATTATCTCAGTCATTATCCTGTTTTAGACTTTATAATTAGGGTTTGTTCAATCTATGCAGCATTTGCATTAATAGCAACAGGTTTCGTCTCATGTTTATGAAGCTGATGAACGTTAAAGGTGGGCATGCATATTACTTCTGAGTCGGACCGCGTCCTTCTGACTTTGCACTTCATGACTGGAGTTGTGAAAGCAGTCATGGAGTCGCTAAAGTACGTCGTTAAGCTGAGCAGGTTTAATGCTGGCCAGCGATGACAGCGTGTTATTGCATTAGTAGCGCGTTTTTGATTGGCACATGCTAGGGGAGATTGCATGTTAAGAATATTTACGCATGCAGTGTGCGGTGTGTGTACAACGGTGCATTGTACAGGTGGATGTGTGTGTATGTGTGTAATTGAAAGATCGGCGACGGAGCGCATGCACACAAAACTCAAACAGGAGACATACACCAGAGAAGAGCAAAGAAGAGCAAAGAAGAGAAAAATCCCCCAAATGTCACACTGTAGCCTTTAGCAATGTCTCATGCAAAACAATAACACAAATTAAAAAGGCCTGTCTATTCCCCAAGACGTGGAGATCTGTGGGAAATAACAGAGCCGCGTCTAACAGAAGAAGGAAAGAACACTACAAAATGTTTTCTACAAAAGCCTGGAATCCTTCTGTCTCTCATTTCTTTATTTTATTTTTTTCCGTTTTTTTTTTTTTTTTTGGTTTTCTTTCCATGTGAACGGATTCCTGCTTTTCTCAAGCCGCTAGGAGCGACAGAATGAGTGAGAGAGGCCAGCGGAGGAGGGGGGATGGCGTGAGCGAGAGTTGGGATGGACAGAGAGGCAGCCTCTGGCCTCGAGCTGGGAGCTGGGAGCTGGAAACTAGCTCTCACCTGGGATCACTGAAATAGTTTTGAGTGCTCGCAGAACCCTGAAGGTTCTCAGTGCAGAGACATTGCCCAGATCCACAAATTCAGTTACATATCTGTAAGGAGGGGAGGAACAGGAGAAGGAGGGAGGGAGGATCACATAAACACACACACACACACACACACACGCACGCACAAACACACACGCACGCACGTTAGGACGGGACAAGGCAGCAAAAGAGGGAAAACGCTGCACGTGGACGCACACCTGACTGACATCTTGTGCATGTGCAATTTACACACACGCACACGCAAAAAGACAGCATGCGCACGCCTACACGCACACACACGCACACACACACACTCGCAAGTACACACACACATCCCTTACCTGGGATAACTGAGATTGTTTTCAACGCTCTGAGCACTCTGAAAGTGCGCAGAGCGGACACATTGCCTAGGTTTACAAACTCAGTTACATACCTGTAGGATCAAATAGAGAGTTACCACAGAGCACACACCCACACACACACCACGCATCCCACACACACACACACACACACACTTATGGTTGCACATGATTTAGCTAAAGCAAAAGGCATACACAATTTCCTAAAACTCTTAAAAGAAAAAGTTTGAAGAAAGTCAAAACGCCACACAATTGTCTTAAGTGTAGTCGATCTGCCAAGATATTTGGTGTCCGAAAGCTAACAAGCTAACAAGCAGGATGATAAAGCTAACAAGCTACAAGCAAACAGATAATAACAAGGTCATTTCATGTTTAAACTACAAAAAGCACCATGACAAAATGTTCAAGTGTACTAAGAAATAAGCCCATGTGCTTTGCTACTGCCTGTGTACAAGCTGATGCTAAGCTACGACTGTTAGCAACGGCTAAACGTTGTCAGTTTAGACAAGATTTTAGTTATCGTAAATAACAAATTTTAGTTTGTTCTTTTTGTACATATATTTTCTAATAAAATCTTTATGAGGAATGATTTGATACAGAGCAGAAATTTACTTCAAGATGGCTGCTACTGTATAACTTGCTAGCGACATTGGTGTTAATAGTTATAACTTTAAAAATTAGTGAGTCTTTCAATTTCCACAACCCTTATTTGCTTTATCATGGCATCTATTTTTTTGATAGCGTGTTTGTTTTTTGCTTATGCTATGTAGTACCCTATTACTGTACATTGCTTATATCACATTTCTGTTCCAGAGACAAAAAAAAAAAACATTTTTAACTGCAAACCCATATCTGCTCCTGTCTGAAAGCTAACAAGCTAACAAGCTAGATGATAAAACTAACGATAGCTCGATCTGATTGATTTTACTGTAACATGGTCATTTCATGTTTAAACTACAGAAACCACCATGACAAAATGTTCTACCCAAACACTAAACCAAGAACACGACTATGTGCTTTGCGATCAGTATCTGAACAAGCTGATGCTAATCTACGAATGTTAGCTTTTAAAAGTTGTCAGTCTGCACGTTTTTAGTTATTGCAAATGCTGTCAGTTTGTTCTTTTTTATATTCTCCCTTAAAAATCTTTTTGTGAAAAAACTTGATACAGAATCGAAATTCCACGATGGCTGCTTTGATTTGCTAGTGAGGTTGTTGATGCTAGAGTGGTATAACTATGTCTATTATTGTTCGAGAATTAGCAAAATTGCTGTGTTTTTCAATTTCTTCAACTGTTTTTTGCTTTATCGTTGCATGTATTTTGTTTATTTGTTCTGATAGTGTGTTTTTTTCAAAGCTCTGTGATTTCAGTTTTGCTAGAAAACTAGCTGTTTATGCTAGCACACAATTACTATTGAAGATTTGCTTTAAAACATAACATTTGTTTTCATTTTTTTTTTTTTATCCTTATCTCTGCCATCATTTCATAAAAATGTTTTCTTAAGCTTTGTGACACTTTATTCGGCCTGAATTACTAGCTGCTTATGCTAGCACTGTATTAAGTTGGTTATATCACATTTCTGTTCCGTAGTGGCATCAGCGTTTTTAACTGTCTAAACCAAGTCTGCTTCCTCAATCCATCTTTTTTTTTTTTTGTCTGAAATCAGGATAGCTAGACAAAGTAGAAAAATCCTTGTATATGACTAAAAATCAGATAATCAGACAGCACAACAGTGCTTTAACATGGAGAAATAGAAATCTCATAAGCCTATTTGAGACTTAGCTATTTATAACTGATTTGGGATGAGAACAAGCTAATGTTTTGTTGGCTAGTCTGATAGTTTTTAATAATCTGATACTAATAATTTTCTAACAAAATGAATAAAAATTCTCCAATGGCTATGAAGTAATACTTAGCTTCAAGATACAGTGTTACCTAGGGATACGAACGCCCATACCATACCCTGACTACCGCTGTAGTCGCTTTGATTGTTTTTAACCTTTTAGCATTCCTTTGTCCGTTTTTATAGGCAACAGTGTGCTATACTGTACATTATCAAAAACCACTAAGTCTATCTGAGTTAGAACAACACAATGCTAACTAGCTAAGTTAATTAAAACTTGTAGCTTCAGTGGAAAACTTAAGAAGCATAGTTTTCGAACCACACACATCTTGGCTGATCAACGTTTGAGGTCAATTTGATTCATGACAGTAATAAGAACAGCAATGACAAGCATATGTGTAGCAGCAAGAGACATGCAATAATGACACGCACGCCATGACAATGACGCTGAAGTCGAGCCAGTTCCAGGGGTCTCGCAGGAACGTGAATTTTCCCAAACAGAAGCCACGGGCCAGGATCTTAATCAGAGACTCAAACGTGTAAATCCCTGTGAACGTGTACCTGCAGGACGAAAACGTGTTATTCACATGCACAGACAATCAAACAAACAGTTTAAAGCCATTGTTCAACTCTACTGACGTGCACTCTAAACTTAAAGGGGCAATTCTTTCAGTTCTTTCACTGGAGAAGCAAATTGCATTTGCAATGAAAACATGAAAAAATCTATCCTCTTCCACCTTCCCTTTTTCATTTAAAGAACTATTTGTTGCTCTTACTGTAAACGTTACATGCTGCACCTTTAATGACTTTCATGCACACATATACAAACACCACAGACTTACTCCACGTTCTTGGCCCAGTCTGGCGGGTTGCTTAGCGTCATGAAGGCGCAGTTGGTCAGAATGGTGCACATGATCACAAAACTGAACATTGTGAGTACTAGTCAAGGAGTGTACCTTAAACACACACAGCGTTTACACCCAAACACACGGTACACAGTTCCTATTACTCTGCTATTGAAGGATATGAATGCACCAGCACTTTAATGGAGATTCTTCTCAGGGGGTTGAACGCACTCAGGATGTAGAGGGCAGGTGTGGCGTTGAAACGGAATATCGCCTTCCTACGATTCAATACTATAAAGGTCTGGGAAAAAACGAGGAGAAGTGTGGTTAAAACCTTGGTCTTTTTGTAACACGTATAAGATTCCACAGATGTAATGAGAATAAAATGCTTAACCATTTAAACAGAACCTAGGTTCTTAGACAATTTACTAAAAACTGTATATTTGTAATAAAAAGCACTTTTTACGCTTATAATTGTTGTACATGAGACAATCACGGCACATCTTTGAGCTCAAATCTTAAAAAAAAAATTCTTTATTAAATAAAACTGCACTTTAATTTGTGTGTGAAAATAATTCCTTATGCTCCCAGAACCAGTCTTTCACAATTGGAATCTTGGAATATGCCTGTAATGTGATGTGATACTCTGGTCATTCAGTACATTCATGCCGTCAGCTGACTTCATTTTATTGCCACATAAAGTTGTTGAGTCTCGACCTGAGCAACTGAAGCAACCCCAGATCATAACACCGCCTCCAGAGGCTTGTACAGTGGAACACTATGCATGATGGGTGCATCGCTTCATGTGCTTCCCTTCTTACCCTGACATGCCCATCGCTCTGAAATAAGCTTAATCATAATGATTAAGCATTGAGTAAACACAGCTCTAACTTCTACTCTTGTGATCCTCATTCATGATTTTATTCTGAACATATTGACTTCTTCCAAATCCAGTCATTTTAAATCTACTTAATTGTTTTCATTACTTGATGAAGACCAATAATCTGACCCTTCTGCAGTGATGGCCGGGCAGAGTACTGTATACCGCTTGTATCTTAAAAAATGTAATCGAAATACATTAAAATGTTTTTTTTACCTTTACTTCCCTTTCATTCATTCCTCGTCCCTTGTTACTTTTCACCTTCCATATCCACGATGTCTTCTCTCCCGTCTTTCCCCTCTTCTCTTCCTACCTCTCTCTTTCCCTTCTAATTCCCAGCTCATCCTTCACACATCCATTCCTCTTCTTCTTCATCCCATGTATAAATTTCCTCCCAGCTCCTTTCACACCTCCTTCTCTAGCCCTACATCCCTCTTTTTGCTCCCACCCTCCTTGCCCGCTCTCATACCGTCTGGTTGCTGTAGTAGGTGTCCAGGTCCTCCAGGGGTACGGACACCAGTCCAGGAGGGATGTCCCCGTAGATGAAGGGTAGAGATTTCCCTGCCTCCAGGTCGCTGTTGGGCTTGGGCCCGTTCTCGTCATCTTCATCGGTGCGCCTCTCGCCTTTGGACCGCTGGGCCGCCTCCTCGGCGATGCGCCGCTCGATGGCAGCGAGCGATTCTGGAACGAAGGGCTGGAAGCTGTCAGGTCCGGAAGGAACGAGCAGCTGGGCAGCCATATTGACATCCTGCTCCTGGAGCCGGACCAGCTAGCCTACGGTCACACCGGGAGCTGAAATACAAATAATATGAGTGACTGAGACTTCTTCAGCAAAACATTTTACACAACAAGCGGATTGCTAATCAGCGGAGCCTGGGATGGTCGTGCTACTTCAGTAACTCTAGCTAGCTAAAAATACGTCAGAGTTAAAAACATTCCAGTGTGTATCAGTATCGAGATCATTACTCAAAAGGTATTTCTTATTTATTCTGTGTATTATATTCTCCAGCTGGTCTTAAATGCCAAGTACAATCCAGACAAGGTTAGAATGCTAGAAATAACACAAAGAAATGAATACATGCAGACACTCAGGGCGAGCAGACGCTCCACATGCCACGGTCTCGTCCGGGTTTAGAGATACAAAAATACCTCACAAATACCTCACGTCATCGCCATCTATCATCAGTTCTGTACTGAGTACAAGGACGAATCAGCAAGACCTGTCGAGCCTTAAGAAAAAATATTACTAGATAAATATTCCATCACTCACAAATCATCACATTATTTTCTTTTTTTTGGTACTGTATTATCCCGACTCTGTCACTCTCTCCTGATTGAGTAATCATCATCGTGTGGTGACGTTTGCCGTATCTGACCAAACTCATGACGAACATGCACAGATTTCCTGCCAATTCCGACCTGAAGCAGCACTGACTGTCGATCGCTATTGCAGGATTGAGTCACAACAGCGCAGGACCTTCAGGTTGTGCTCAGCAATCATCTCTTTATACCCCCAAAAAACTATTTCACATAATGCTTACATTCACCGGTTTATTCTCAATCTCATTTTGACTTATGTCTATTTTTTATTGTTTTTTTTTATTTAGGCTTGTTATCGCCAAGCAGACACAGTGTATCTGAAAAATGTTTTATTAAAAATGTAATAACGAGCTCACGCTTTAAAGCGCAATACGTTAGTCCGGGAACGGCACAGATTCCTTGAGCATGACAAGCCTCTCCAAATCCCATCTCTGCTGATGAGACAAGACAAAATTTATAGGAGAGTCCTATCCGGCCGCCAGGACAGCGAGGTCAGCAAAATCGCATTGTGATCAAACATCTCTTGGCATATTGTGTACAAATCTCTAGAATCCTCACGGACATGTTTTTTTTTTTTTTTTTTACCGTTATATGTCATGACCGTGTATACGTGCGTGTGTGGATACAGGTGGGTTTGTGAATGATAATGTAAACACATTCGTTTGTAAGTCCAGTCTCCAAGTTTTTTTTTTTTGTTTTTTTTTTGAGGATGTGGACAGAGTGCATTAAAGCGTGCGGATATAGAGTCAGGCAGGAAGAAATAAAAGACGAGAGAGAGAGAGAGAGAGAGAGGAGTCACTAAGTGACTGCTACTGTGGATTCTTGAGAAAATTGAGTGCTGGAGTCTTTGTGAAGTCTGATCTGGCTTATGAAGTCTCGTTTGGCCTTTCATTACGCGTAATGAAATGGGAACGCCCAGATGATCAAGCCCTGGTGGAAACTCAACCCCTTCTTGTCCTACTGCTCAGATCTTCTTACAACACATAAGTGCTTGTTTATCTGCATCGATTGAAAACACACACACACACACACACACACACACACACTCATAAAATCTGACGTTTAATACAGTATGTGGGGCTTATTGTAAGACTTATTGTAGTCAAGGCTCCAGAGCACAGTGAGGTGTAAAACAGGCGATTGACGTTTACAGAAGACTTCAAGCACAGCAAGGTCTCAGCTACAGTAAAACATTTAAACTGTGCGAACGTTTTAAACAAGATGATGGAATGTTGAATGATGATCCTGGCCGAAGTGGCTCAAAAATCACTGCAGACATTTCCGTAACCATTCAGCGAGTGGAACGACCTGATCTTTGAACTTTTGGAAGAGACGCATGTGTCTGTGGGAACTGTACACACGATCATTCATCAACACCACTTGCACGTTACAGGAGCTCGGCTGGCAGTTATCGCAACGTCCCCTGTACAGTCCTGACCTCAATCTAAGCCACTTCCACATGTTTGGGACATTATAGGAGTTCCTGGGAGGCCGGCGTTTCAGACGTTTCCGATCATAGCTAGCGCAGTATAACTGTGTGATGCTTACAGTGATTTGTACATTCGCACTAAGGCGGCAGGTTATAAATCGTCTTTCTTTTCGTCTTTATGTGACCAGCTTTCATAGTTATATTCACACTAGAAAAGGACTGTTTGCCGCTGTGTCCGCTGATGATTTCGCTGATGCTAACAAACCGAGTATGATTATTGTTAGCACTGGAATAGATACAAACAGTGAAATGCTTGTGTATAATATAAGCACTCTTGTATAGGAGTAAAGGAAGGATTGCTAGAGCAGGTGGTGTAAAAGGAATAAAACACTTCAGGATGTCCTGCTCTAGAAAAAACGATCAACCTTGGTGTGGTAACATTACCTCGACGTCATCACACCACTGCACTATTGATTGTTTTCCTATAACAGCCCCCCCCCCCCCCTCGAGTGTTTATTCCTTACTTAAGATCATCTGCTTGTAAAAACGCTTTTATTATTATTATTATTATTATTATTATTATTATTTTAAAGGTTGTGTCCAGCTGTGTGGTGTTTGGTATGTTTCTGTGATCTGGCAGCGACAGCAGACGAGTGTAAATGTCTTTGATCTACGTCACTCCTGGGACATCTCTGACTCACAGATCCGCCAGATCCCGCTTCACAGCGCAACAGAACAATGCCTCCGCGCCTAACACTAACGCGGCAGATACAGAACATACAGTGTGTGTGTTTGTCTGTTTGCTTTCTCGTCCTCTCGTCTCTCCCACCACAGCGCCTCAGCGACGCCCAAACGGTGCAGCCTGTTCCCTTTTGAGAGCGCAGTCACAAACAACTCGGTCATACACCAGCTTTAAAGCCTCCAACCCCCCACCCTGAGACAAAGCTCGGGAGAGCCATTACACCGAACGCCACGTCTCTGCACATCGTCTCCCTGAACAGGCCTGAGACGTCAGGGAGTACCAAAAATCATGGGTGTCTCTGCTCCTTCTTTAACAGGTCAACTCTGCGTTTTAAAAATGAGCAAATGGGGGGTTCGATTTTCAGGAAGATGCATGAAGCTGTTGTTGTTAATGAGACAGAGAAATGCATTATTATGAAACAAACACTCAAAAGACAATATGTTGCATTCGATTCAGTTGCCCAGTGGCATCTTTAGTGCTTCCACGAGTTCCTTTTAATAACAAAATCTTTCCTTAGAGTGCATATAAAGCCCTACGCAAACCATTTAACATGCTGAGAACCATTAAACACTTAAAGAACCCTTGAGGAACATTGTGGTTAGGAAAAGTGCAAAAGTCTTGAGTAGGATTTAAATTGATTTATGTAACTATTAAATCTACTATTTTGCATTCAAACCTACATATACTGTATCTATTTTACAGGGATGACACCAAATAATGGCACAAATTATCTTAATAATGATGTTTGCCAATATTTATTTATCATTTGAAAAGTATTTAAAAAATAAACAAATATTTCAATAAGTCTATGTAAACTGTCATAAATTGAATCATTCCTTTTGAGATTAAATAATTGCACATTTTCATGCATTTAATCATTTCTTCAAAGTTTGCTTCCAAAGAGTCAAACTTTCTTGTTTTTTTTTTTTTTTTATGTATTCTTGAGGAAAATTCTCCAGGCTTCCTTAAGGACGTCTCATTTTCAGTCCCTGTACGCCAGCGGTTTCATAGGAATGTTTTTGTTTGTTAAGCCACATAATGACTTTTGAGTCAATCAGGCATAAAAAAAAAAAAAAAGCATCTAACTTAAGGCATGAACCAGTGAGAAACAGGTGCAAATGATGACAGATGATCAGGCCGGTGATTAGTGCGCTGGTGATGCTGAATGCTGATTGGTTGACGAGAGGGGAAATGAGGTTGTTACATAAACAAATCATTTTGTATTTGTATTTTTAGGCACTTTGTTACAATACTGTAAAACATTTGGGTTTCTTTCATTTAATCTACACAATTTTATTTAATTTAATAAGAAGAAATGAGGGGGGCTCAAAACTTTTGCACAGTACCCAACATTACTTTTGTACAATACTCAACGTTATTACTGTTATCTTGTTTTATCTGTTATCTGGAAGGTGATAAAATGCATTATTATTATTGTTATTATTGTTATTGTTATTATTCCTGTACATCACAGTATCTGATTATGTTAATGAACCATATAGTTCCACAATCATTTGTATTTCGAATGCACTATAGTCACAGCCGAATAAAAAAAAAGCTGCATTTTTTATAGTGAAGAACTTTTCCCTGTATATTTAAGGTGAAATGAGTCCTTCAGTCATCTCAAAGCTTAGCAGTTTTATGAGTAAGAATATCAGCTGATGCTGAGGGTTTCGGTTAGGACTGTCGCCTTGCACCTCCAGGGTCCGGGTTCGATTCCCGTCTCTGTGTGCATGGAGTTTGCATGTTCTCCCCGTGCTTGGTGGGTTTCCTCCGGGTCCTCTGGTTTCCTCTCACAGTTCAAAGATATGCAGGTTAGGCTAACTGGCGTTCCCAAATTGACCATAGTGTGTGAATGAGTGTGTGTGTGTGTGTGTGTGTGCCCTGCGATGGATTGGCACCCTGTCAAGGGTGTACCCTGCCTCGTGCCCTAAGCCTCAGGTCCCCGTGACCCTAAATACAGGATAAAGTGGTATAGAAGATGAGTGAGTGAGTGAGCTGAGGGTGTCAGTGTCATTATTGCAAATAGAAAAGAAAATGTGGTAAAAAAAAAAAAGTGATATTATAATTTTTTTCATCAAATTGAACAAAATTGTTATAGCTTCAAATTCAACAGCTTCCAATAAGAGTTTTTTAAGCTGCTAAAAACATATTTTTATGTTTTTTACATTAAAAGCACAATATTAACGCCATATCATCATATTGCCGAGCGCAGATTTTTAATGCCGGTGAGTTTCAGACTTAAAGACTGAAAGTAAGATGATTATTACTGGAAATTCAGAAGAAGAAGAAGATCAGGAAACATTTATAAGAACTGGACTGTAGATGTGAGCAATAATTATCAACTGGAATAAGACAATCAGGAATGTTCTTGATTGTTTTTAAAAATGTATCAAGAAACATTTCCACTACTAGGATGAATCTGTGTATTTTCCCAACCAACACCAACATCAAAGATAGCAAATATTAGGAAATCAGCATTTCTGTATCACTCCTTATTTGGTCTTTAAGCAAATTATAATCCAAACGCATTTCTAATCCAAAATTAATAAATATATTTAATCAGTCTATATTTTACCCCATAGAATAACAATAAATATAATTTAAAAAATCTGGAAACTTGTTTTAACATGCAAGCACTAACAGATCAAGCAAACAAGAAACATGAAGTGGTGAACACTTTTTTTCTTAATCAGTTCACATTGCAAAGTGGCTTGAAAGCGATTTCTATGAGGTGATGTTTAAACACTTTGCATAAATTTTCTGTAAATTAACCTTCAGCAATACTTTTAGATTTTGCCATGTTGCAAGGTGTGCACAAAACAAAAAAATTACTTTTATATGTTTGCATCATATTGATTTTTTTATCTTCTCATCCCACAAAAAGGCATTTTATGTGTCTTTTTTTAATGTGACTGAAAAAAAATTATTCATGCAACAACTTGTTTAAATTAAGTTCTTATTTAACTTAATTTTATTATTTTCACTCAAGTAAAACCTTGCAATTTGGACACAAAATAATAACAGTAAATATTGGTAATACTTAGCCTGTTTAAGGTAACAATTCAATAAAATTAAGTGCATTTACAAAATTAATTAAGTTTGGTAAAACAGACACCAAGTAAAAGCTACACAAGGCCAAAAACCATCTTTAAAGAACGTTTTGTTTCTCTGTCTGAGAAACCACAGTTTATCCATCAAAAGATTACACTTTAAAGGTCTTTAAAAATGTATTAACAAATACCACAAATGTGGCTAAAGCAAAAGGATTAATTGTTGGAAGGAGCCTTTAATGGTTCTAAGTAAAACCCACAGCTAAGTGTTTTCTTCATCAACAAACGTTGGTTCCGGAACTACTGTATGCAAAGAAAGATGCTTTCAAGGCAGAGGATCCATTGAAGCAGGACAGATGTTATGTTAAACAACTCCACATGCAATAAATGTGGCTGATTTTTAAATGAGCAAAAAATTTTGCTGGCTTTAAACTGGACTTTTTTCAAGTAATCTCGTATTTACACAGTGCTGCAAATCTGCGCGTGTGTGTGCGTGTCTGGATGTGGGTGTATGTGTAGGCGTGGGCATGTGGACTAGGAAATATTAAAACTGTCTGCACTGAGAAGACGGAGTCCAAAACCAGAGTCGATTCTGACTCAACGTGAGTAAAATGACTGTTTTTGCTTTTCTTCCAGCCTGAGAGTGAGACTATCAAACTCCTCCAGCATGAAAATACAAATCAGCCAGAATTGTAGCACACGTCCATCTAGCCATTGTATCAAAGCTAAAAAATTTCCGACCATGTAACCTGAGCTTATTAGCAATTAGCACAGACATTTCTATAAAAAAGAAAAAACTCATTTAAATCGAACCTTCATGCTGTATCTTTTTTATTTAATACAGCAGGTTTTGGAGTTCACAACCTCACACCAAGCAGCTTCACAGAACTCTGCTTGTAGATTCAACCCCTGATGAAGAAGCCATGAAAAACAGCAGTGAGGAAAAACTCCCTGAGAAAACAATAGAGAAAAATCTCAAGAGAAACCAGACAGAACAAATCCAACCTTTTCACACTATAATTTGCTTTACTGGATTTTTGCTTTTCAATGTTTTAACATTGATTCTTTATTCCCATATGGGTGCACAAATTCCCAAATTAAAAAAATAGCATTCTAATATATGGCTATATTTAAATCACTGATTTCTTTCTTTCCTTCTTTCAGTCATCTTTAGTTTGTGTCTCATCTTGATCATATTCACTATGGATCCGAAGCCAGTCAAGAGAGCCCTGGGATTGAGATGAAAGAATTCACGCTGAATACAGAATCTACGCAAAATTACTCACACACAGGAACATTCTAACCACCTCACCTATCAGTGAGAAGCCAGAGAAAACACGTACGGACATGGTGAGAACGAAGTCATAAGCAGAACCCGAGACCCTGGAGCTGAGTTACAGAACGTCCCCTGATTTATATCTCATTATAAATATATCATTCATGGAATAGATTTGATTTTTAAAAGATCTTGTAGCCTACTTATAAAGGTTGTATGTCGAACCCCAAAACAGAGGGTTTTAGCATTTGGGGAACGAGAAAACATAGCGCTAGTATATTAAAAAAGAAAAAACAAAACAAAAAAAAACATACATTACAATTTAATAAATTTGAAGCCTTAAGGGTCCTTTGAGTGATTTGTATCACTGAGGTCTTTAAAGATTATTCTATAGATAGAGCCCATAAACAGAGGGTTGTTATGTTTCGTCAACTAAAAAGAAATAAACAGCCCTATTTTGTGAGTTATATTTTAACCTATAAGCCTGAGGGTTTCTTGGACTTAAAGGCCTAAAGGGTTCTGTCTCTCTAAAGGAACCCTTTAAAGGTTTTATGCAGAACTGCAAAATAGAGGGTTTTAGCATTTGGGGGGATAATTACAGTACAGATTCTACTATGTAGAACCCATAATGGTTATAGTGTTTTGTCAAAGATTTTTTTCACTAATAAAAAAAAAAAAAGCCCAAAAAATCTATAAGCCTTAAGCGTTCTTTGGACTTAAGGGCTTTAAGGGTTCTGTCTCTCTAAAGGAACCCTACTATTAAGGAGTACACTGTACAGTGTAATGGCAATTAAGGTTTCTTTTTATTATTATTCTAAGGTCTGGATTTTTGACTGGAAAATACAGAAATGTAATTATGAAATGAATCTACTGAAGACTTTTCTCTCATACCAGGCAATACACAGAAGGACAGGTTAGATCTCGGGCATGATCTTAAGCATGCTTTTCACTTCTTTCTCTCAAACAAAGGTTTAAATGTCTAAGCGTTTACATAATAAATATCCAATTGTTTAAAAAAACAATTGTTTTTTAAACAATTGGATATGATTGGATTTTTCTTCTTATGTGCATGTATGCATACAAGGGTGGCACAGTGGTGTAGTGGTTAGCACTGTCTCTGTCTTGATGTATGCTTTTTTTTCCCCCTGTATTTTGGTCCATCCACGTGCCACGTGAAAAACCCACCAAGCACAAGGAGAACATGCAAACTCCACACACACAGACTTGAGGTGGGAGTCGAACCTTCGACCATGTAGCCGGCAATTAATGCATAAATGTGCCGCTAATTACATACACTGTATATATATATATATCATGTTTAGCGGGTGCGGGTTCAAACGTCACACCGGCGGCTGTCCGTGGTGCTGAAACGCAGGTGTTAAGGTTAACGTGCGCTTGTTCATGTAGCAGAGACACATTTTGCCACGAATAATAAAACGATGAGCGATGCGTGTTATCTCTCTCTCTCTCTCTCTCTCTCATCCTCACACACACACACACACGCTTACACACCTTTTAGACGTCGCCTATGATTTTGCCTCCACCGTGATGAAGTCTAACGGTCGCTATTAACGTACTGCAGCGCATGTTTGACGGAAACATGACGTCATCTGATTGATGAAGAAGATGAAACTGCAACAAGTAGGACAGAGAAAGTGCGATCTGAGATCGGAATACACAGCACGCAGGGAGTGTGTGTGTGTGTGTGTGTTCTCTCGATCCGTCGTCACTAAGGATGCTGGACAAGGTCACCTAAGAGCGTGAGTCTCACACGCCACATCCGGTCTCTCCCTCCGGTGACCTGAGACTGTATAACGCGAACTGCATCTCGCTCCCCTTCTCGTCTACGTGTGTGTGTGTGTGTGTGTGTGTGTGTCTAGGAGGCAGGTACCTTCAGTGCCACGGATTGGTGTCGGAACGCACGGGCGCAGCTGATGTCGCCATGTTGACGTCTCCGGTCGGTTCCATCGCGCGCACGACAAGAACGACAAAGCCGAGATTTATTTTTGTATTGTGTTGTATATATTGTATTTCCCTCCCCCCCCCTTCCTCCACACCGAGAGTCCGCTTCTTCCTCCTCCACACGCACACGCACGCGATCACCCGACGCGCCTCACCGGTTCTCCTCTTTTGCAAGCCGAGACTGATGTAAGCATTCGCACCGGAAAGAGTTAAACGGTGTCTAGGCGACAACGAAAATGTCTCTGGGCGTGCCTTCCTACTGAAAAGGAAGAAGAGGAGGAGGAGGAGAGGGAGAGAGGGGCTCGGGCTGGGAATAAAGATGAAATATATATTGTTATAGAAAAAAACAAAAAATCTTAAATGGATCTCCAGGATCAAGTGGAATGAATGACCCTGTGTTTGCTTTTAGACTTTTCTGTTTTCTCGAGGTTCTTTCCATCAGGCAGAGAGAAGGTGGGTGTGGAGATGTGAGGGAGAGAGAGAGAGAGAGAGAGGAGAGGGAGGAGGGGGGTCGTTTTCAATGACACTCCTCATCAATAGACAGGTTTTAGGCCTGGAAATTCTTATGTAATAATCATTTATTTCAGTGTTATTATACCTATCTATCACGATCTATTCATGGCAGCCCTCATGTATATACACACACACACACACACACACACACACCAGTCATAACGCTCCTCATCAGCACCACCTTCCCCCAACAACCAAAAAAAAAAAAATAAGGGAAAAAATAAATAAGGAAAATATTCAATGTCTATAAACAGTTTCTAGGCTTTCACTGATGCAATGGGACAGACAGATTCTTTTTATGTTGAAAAATGAAAATAAACCAGGATTAGATTTGATGAGCTGTGAAAAATCGGCCTTAAACCTTGAGCCTTTGCACTTCGTTTTTTTATTGGGTGAAAAGCGCACAAGCGATATTCACTAATCAAATCATCATCATCATCATTATCATCATCATAATAAACACACCTTGGTCGGATTGCAGTGATGTATAATAAGCATCAATAAGCAAATTCAAACCACACACATCTATCCATCCCAACGTGTGTGTGTGTGTTTATCCAGAACGCATCCTTTAATCACCGGTGATTTTTTATGATGATTTATTTTCTTTATTTAACCTCGCGTTAATATAAACACCTGAGCACAAATAAAATAAATCCTCTCATCCTGTAGCCTCATCATCACGTCTCCGAGAGCGTTTAATTTCTAGGCGTTTCTTCGATTGATCTGTTTAGCCAACACTCACCATGGCGAAGCCCGCTGTGCGCCTGCAGATCCTCTCCTCTTATTTATTCAGTTCAATCAGTTTATTATTCACTGTATGATCCACCGGCGTCTTTAGCTCCTTTAGGATAAAAAAGAAATCAGATCCTCTTGACACGGACGACGTGATGTCCTGATGGAGACCAGGAGCGCGCTTTGGGTTGCTTATCCTGTGCCATGTGTCGCCTATAGGAGCTTCCGGTTGTCGCACGGACCGCTTTACGAGCGCGCGCGAGCGCGTGCACCGGTGTACCTTAAAAACTACCCCCCCCCCCTTCCTTCCTCTCCCCTCCCTCCCTCCTCTCTCTAGATCTCTCTCGCTCCTTCTCGACCCCACCCGTGCGTGCAACACGGGGCAGATTCTAGGTGACATAACCAGCGACGTGGACGTGTCTTGCTTTTATTTGCGTGTCCTGCAGTGCAATAAAACCAACAGCAAAAAGTATAGCTGCTGAAGCAGCCATGATCGCGAGCCCAAGCACCTGTGCCATCGTGCCCGGGGCGCACTTCCGGAGTGACATCACACTGTGACATCACACTGAGTGACATCATAGTGTGATGCTTTTTTCCCCCCAGCATCTGTGGCTTTTTGGAGGTCTTAACATGCTCAAAAAGCCACAGATGCTGTGGAAAATATCATCACACCATGATGTCACTCATTGTGATGTCACTCCGGAAGTTATTAGCCACTTTTCATTTAAGTTAAAGGCCTCGCAACGGCGAACTGTTTGAGATATCAAAAATCCCTTCGCAATTTTACATCCTCAATGATGTGAGATCATGTTGGCCCGGTTTGGTGGCGATCGTATAAATTCCCAAGGAGGAGTATATCAAGATCTATTGGGTGCATTTTAAAAACAACCATATAGTTGCAAGCAACAATGATTGGGCCCAAGCATCTGCGTGAAGGTGTCTTGCTTTTATTTGCATGATGAACATGTTCTGCAGTGCAATAAAACCAACATTAAATAATCTACTCACACACACACACACACACACACACACAATCACATTTTTATACTATGCACAAACCTGATAATTATTTAATTCAGGAGTTTTAATCAATCAGGGCATTATCCTGAGTGAAGAGCAATTTTAATGCTTCAGGATCCCAAAACATCATGAACAATGTTCAAACTATGGTTCAGCAGTTTGGGGAAGGTCCTTTTCTATACCAACATGACTGTGCCTCAGTGCACAAAGCAAGGACTAGAAAGACACAATTTGATTAGTTCATTGTGGAAGAACTTGACTGGCCTGAACACAGAGCCCTGACCTCAACCCCATCGAGCCCCTTTGGGATGAACTGGAACAGAGATTGCGAGCCAAGGCTTCTCTTCCAACATCAGTGCCTGACCTCATAAACGCTCTACAGAATGAATGGGCACGAATTCCCACAGAAATACTCCAAAATCTTGTGGACAGCATTCCAAGAAGAATGAAGCTGTTATAGCTGCAAAAGGGGGCAACATATTGAAGTAGATGTATTTGGATACAATGTCATTGCAGGTTTGACCAAATAGTTTTGCCCATATAGTGTATCTTCAATGGAGACCAGATTACTCTCCTCACTTACTCATCATCTATACTGCTTTACAGGGGGAAAGACCTGCATGTCTTAGGCCTGTGCGAGGTACAGTAGGCCCAAGATTACCCAGAGAAAACCCATCAAGCACAAGTAGAACATCCAAACATCCAAACTCCATGCACACAGGCCCAGGGTTGGAATCTAACCTGGACCCTGGAGGTGCAAGGTGACAGCGCTAACCACTAAGCCACCATGCCGCCTGCGTCCAAATTAAATTTTCTAAAACTAAAATTCACATTTTTTTAATTTCCTTTCATCAACCGGTTAGTCTGTTTTCACAAATTCACCCACAATCCTTTTTGACCGCCTGCAGAAAATACTGCAGTCACATTGCAGTCACAGTGCTTCATTTCTACCCGAAGAGAGAGTGCTCAAACAGATCAGCTTACAAATTCCCAATTTTCAAGCCAATATTACTATCCATTCTCTCCATTATGCTCATCATCTCATAAATCACTACTTAGCCAAGTCTAGCCTCTCTCAGCTGCATTACATTTGAAGAATTTGTGTCCAAATCTTAGAAACATGACGGTAAACACTGTTGTCATGAAAAGAAGGAGTTCCCCTTTAACTATTAGTTAACATAAACAAATAGTTGTTAGATAGTTGTTAGACACAACATATTGTTAGATATTGACACTGTGTAAAAATCTTGAGAGACAACTTATTTCTACATAGCAAATTAAATGATGTAGATTAAAGAAACAGGCACAGATATTAAAAAACATTCTTCTGAAAGGAAATGTAAAGGATCTGCTCAGGGACTGGACTGAAAATGACAGACAAAAAAGTCATTCATGAAGCTTAGAGAACTATTCCTCAAGACTACACTGGCAAGAAAAAGTAAACGAACCGTTTGCAATTCCTGGGTTTTCTGCATAACTTCCAAAAGATGGAATTGTTTGGGAAGAGCACACAGCACTACATATGGCATAAAAGCAGAAGTGCATGTCAACATAAAAACATCATCCCATTACTCAGGTATGTTGTTGGAGGGAGCACCATGATTTGGGGCAGCTTGACTCTGGACTTCGACAGCTTACCGTTGTGGGGTGGAAAATAAATTCCCAACTTTATCAATGCATCCTACAGGGTAGTGTCAGCATGGCTGTCTGCAAGCTGAAGCTCAGAAGGAGCTGGGTGAACAATGACCCTAAAGACTGAAGTAAATCTACTACATAATAGATTCAGAGACACAAAATCAGAACCCAGACCTCAACGCAATAGAGATGCTGCGGAATATCACCAAGCCAAGGCAGTTCCGTATGGAAGAACGGTCCAAAATCTCTCCTTAATGTTGTCCAGGTCTAAGTCACAGTTACATGAAGAGCTTGTTTGAGATTATTGCTGCCAAAGGTGCTTCAACCAAATATTACAACACTGTGTACAATACAATGACTTTGTATGTTCAATAAAGACATGAAAGGTCACGATTGTATTTTATCAGCTTGGAAATATATACTGTATATTTTTTATTTAGATTTGTGACGGTGTTAAAAATGACCAATTTATGCAGCATGATGCACCTTAATCCAGTCCTACCACACCACCAGTGTCTTGGATTGAACTGTTCTTGTCATTGGCCCTGGAGGAGTCAGGTATTCAGCAAATGATCCGCCTTCCTGATTTAAGGGTTGTATGTTAGAGCAGGACGAAACACCAACATGTACAGAACACAAGGTTCTTGAGGACCAGGGATGGGAACTTGCGCCATGCTGTATCACCTGAAGGATATGGCCGCCCTCTGCTGATCACTGGCAGGAACTACAGGGAATCCAAAAATAGCCATTTCCCAGACCTCCTGTTGAGGCTTGTGTGCGCTGATGCTTAATGGCTTTAACTGTATTTAGTTAGGGGATTTAAAAAGCTAAATGTGGAGATAAATATTTAAACCTAATAGGATGAATTGCATTTTTACATTTACAGCATTTGGCAGATGCCCGTATCCAGAGTGACTTACATTATATCTCATTTTACATCCGAGCAGCTGAGGGTTAAGGGCCTCGCTCAAGGGCCCAACAGAAGCAACTTGGTGGTGCTGGGGTTTAAACCTGGCACCTTCTGATCAGTAGTCCAACAGCTTAACACCTGAGCTACGTCTGCAACATAGTATCTAAAATACGTGTATATGAAGAAAAAATATATATACAGTACAGGTCAAAAGTTTGGTCACACCTTCTCATCTATCTGTCAATGTGTTTTCTTTATTTTCATGACCATTTACATGGTAGATTCTCACTGAAGGCA
>JAQMYJ010000037.1:34043171-34065415 GCA_030014305.1 Clarias laeviceps
GAGGAAATATAATTTCTCCCCAAAACAATTATTGATCTGGTTACTGATGTTGGACTGCTATTATTTTGAACACAACTCTATGTAGTAGTGTTTTATAATTTAGTTAATACGGTAATAACTTGCACGGGGACTTTTTGTTGTTTTATGGTAACATGACAAGCTGTGTTTTTTTTTTTTTTTTTTTTTTTTTTTTTTGTTTTGTTTTGTACCACACACACATTTTGAAAGTGAAAAAAAACAACAACAGACAATTATGAGACAACAACCGATTATAGCTACTATAACATAACCAATAACGGTAACTTACTTGTTTCGCGGATGTTTCTTGACTTTACATGTGACTATAAATGAATAGAAAGTAGGATGCATCATTATTTAAGTTGTATCATTCTGAAGTATTCTTTCATTAACAGAGTAAAATCTACCTTTATTTCTCTATATACTACACTGATGCACTTATCCCAGTGTTTCACTAGTGCTTGGATACCATCAAGGCAGGAAGTTTTCTACCCACTTTCTCGTCTCTGCTCAAAAATGAAGATCTGGGTTCACGTGACGCTGCAACACCTCATTTTGTTGTTTTGGTAATTTAAAAAAGTGTTATGTTTTTAAAGGAACTCCCAACTTCATACATTGCAGGCACTGGGCTGGAAGTTATAGTCACATCCCCCATACAGTCCTGACCTCACCCTTAGCCATTTCCACATGTTTGGGCCATTGACGGAGTTCCTGGGAGGCCAGCGTTTCAGCCAGGAAGCAGGCAGTCCGATCATGGTATTGAGAGAACTTTCTACCTTGATGGTGTCCAAGCACTTGTGAAACACTGGGATAAGTGCATTAGTGTAGCAGGGGATTATATAGAGAAATAAAGGGAGCGTTTAACCCGCATAACTGTTCTGTCAATCGAAAGAATCAAAAGTCCCGGATTGACTTGAACACCCCTCGTACAGTAGATTGACATGTCACGCTCATAATAGTGTCTGCCTTGTACTGTATATACACAAGTGGTTTCTTCCTTCCTCTAAGTGTATGGAAGTGTGTGTGTATGTGTATGTGTGTGTGTGTGTGTATGTGCGCGCACACGTGCATGGAAGCGGATATTAAAAATAACTTATTGTCTTTCCATGACTTCAGAGATTTATTTCTGGTATCACATGTGAATATACAAGTTAAAATAAAAATTTTTACTTTTATACTGTAGGAAAATAATCTACAACCGGCTTGATGTGAAGCAAAGTTAATGATACCATCCTTAGTTCTACAACAGCAAAAAAAAAAAAACTCACATCATGCCTCTACATATTTTATATGCCTAAATGTAACAACTTTTACAATGTAATCAAATTGCTTTGCGTCACCTTTTAAGCGGAATTATAAAAGATTTGATCATTTACTGTAATGTGGGATTAAGATTAAAAAAATTTGATGCTTCTATTTGAATGAATAATGTAGTAATTTAATTAATTAAAATATGAAATTGAATATTATTGAAATATAGTTTGTGTTTTTTTTTTTTTCCCCCTCTTTTGTTCACAGATTAAAGAATTTGGAGCAAAAATGAAGATCTGAGTTCAGATGAAGCTGAAACATCACGTTATATCATTAATTATCATCAAGTGTTATATCATTAATTATGTTTTTATTTTAGTATTTCTATTATTATCTTTTCTTTATATTGAGCATTATTGTTTGTTATAATTTTGGTATATTACCTTTGAAAAAAATAAACAATTAGGAAATATTGTAATATTTTTGATTTGTATGTAAATTAAACATTTCAAGCATCTGATTTTGTATTTTTTGAGTTTAAGCAGTAATACACACACACACACACACACACACACACACACACACATGCAAAAAAAGCTAACATTCTAGGATTCAGTCCAATTTTCTACTCTCTTCTATGTTTATGGTTTTTAAAAATAGCCGAAGGACAGACTCGGACGTTCCCCCTGTGTTGTATTTGAAATTTAAATGAAAATCATGTAAGTTGCGTCGAATCCTGTATTGCAGTGAGATGTTTTTTTTTTTTTTTTTTTTCCTTTTGCTCGAAGCAGGATTCAGTTGTTGTTGTTTTTTTTAATGCAGCAAAACCTGTTTTCCTTCCAAAATGCCCCAAGACACACACAACCCCATCTTCATGTTTTATAAATAAGAAAATACAGTACGAATAAAAGCTCAGGTTGTTCTATTAATCTGATGATGTTTCACTTAAACCCAGTGAAGAAGAATTCATTTTATTCATGAAAATAAACCGTAACGTTTTGTTCATTCACCCAAGTTTTGGTGTCCAGTACCGGTTTCATCAGCTAATTCTTTAGATTTCATTTGACATTATTATTATTATTATTATTATTATTATTTGTGTACTATGAATAACAGACCATAATATTAATCCTATTACAAATGTAATATAAACAGATCATTCATTAATCTTTTTTTTTTTACAATTCTAAATGAACTCAGCAAATAATTCTCATCTACCACCCAGGACGCTGTAGTGCCTGCCAATGTGTGAACAGTTGAGTGCGCCACCTGTAGGAATGTACAGGAACTGCAAAATACAGACCATACAAATTAAAAAGTATTGATGTAGTTCCCCCATATAGTGGTTAGCATTGTCGCCTTGCACCACCAGGGTGTGGGTTCGATTCCCGCCTCAGGGTCTGTGTGCATGGAGTTTGCACGTTCTCCCCATCCTCGGTGGGTTTCCTTCAGGTACTCTGGTTTCTTCCGACATTTCAAAGACATGCAGATTAGGCTAATGTGTGTGTGTGTGTGTATGTTCCCTGCGATGGATTTGTACCCTGTCTGGGGTGTACCGCGCCTCATGCCCTCAAGTCTACTGGGATAAGCTCCAGCACCCCCCCCCACACCCCCCTGTATACAGGATAAAGCGGTTTATAGACGATGAGTGATTGAGTGAGTTTGTGATGAACTATTAAACCATTATTTTATTACTTTTTGAGTAATAATTAATGGTAGTGATGTTAATAATGGGCATTGGTGGCATTTCTGCCATGCAGAAGGCCCGGGCTCGATTCCCACCCAATGCCCAAATCCCAGCCGCTGGATGCATCGCCAGTCACAAGCCTGGATAAAATGGGACAGTTGCATCCGGGATAAATCCTGTGACTAGGTGTGTGTGTGTGTGTGTGTGTGTGTGTGTGGATCACGAGCCCTTGATGAAGGAGCAGCCAAAAGATTAACAGCAACAACACCAGTGATGTTGGTGTTAATACAGAGCAAGTCATTGGTTTCCTGCAAACTGATAGTTAAAATTATATTATCATTGTGTGTTAAAGCTTTTTTCTAGTATATTTATACTGTATTTCCGTCCTGATAAAACCACTACAGTATAAATGATTTTGTATTTAACAAATCAATTCAATTTATTGAAATGATTATTGAAATGATTTTGATATTTGCATGTGACCACAAGGTGGCAGGATTGTTCCACATGCACTGAGGCCTACTGGGAAGCCTATGTTGCTTTTACAGTTCACTCTCGATCACTGATCATTTCCAGGAGCAAACATCCTCAAATTGTACTGCACTCTTAGTCAATTCTGCTCTTAAACGCGGGGACTTGAGCTGATAAACCGCTGCAGTGGCCCTGCACATGGCGACCACCATCCCTTCCCACTGAGGAAATGCTAACGATAACATGCTAACGTTAATCCGTGTAATAAACTCACACATTCATGCCACAGTGTCACAAAATGAAACGTAAAAAAAAATATATTTAAAAAAAACGCTATCCGCGCTCGTCTTCTCGTAGCATCGTTTCTGTTCATTTTTATAAAAACCCGTTTGATTTTTCTCCTGCTTTTCCCGCCGCTCTGTCGAGAATAGAAAACATATTCAGTCTCAGGATAACACAAAACATATTCATGGAGCAAAGAGTGAAAAAAAAAAGGGAAAGACGATCAATATATGACCTCAAGCACAGAGAGAAGGAAAGAAAGAGAGACAGGGATCTGACATTGCCAGAGGACTTGTACGAAATCATGAATCAATGCAGGAGCGACCTTTTTATCCTTAGCTGAAGTTCTACACCATATCCAGTTATTAATATAGTTGTGTGTGTGTGTGTGTGTGTGAATTGTTGTATTTCAGCGCTAGTGTCGTATCGAGACGCAAAGGTGTGTTGTGTTGTAAATGAAATTAATGCACAAACAGAATACACACACACACACACACACACACACACGCACACCTGACCTTCACATGTGATATTGACAAGTTCACTTTTTAGACACTTCACATTATACCTCATACGTTTCTCAGACTTACGGGTTTTGCTTTTTTTTTCCACTCATGGTTGATTAATACAATTAAATTATTTTCTGTTTTTTTTTTTTTTTTTTTTTTTTACACGTGATTTGTTTCCTTTCAGATCTTATTCTAACGATCTTTTATTTTTTATTTTTTTTATTTTTTTACATATGATTGCTTTAGACTTTTCCACGTGATTCTTACTTGTTTCGTTCATGATTTTTTTTATCGGCCAAAACTTGGTATTGGTGCTCAAAAGTTTCTCACCTAATTAAAAAAGTTAATTTTATATGATAGGATCATGTAACAGCATTAATGATCTAAAAATCTCACTTTTTGTAAATATACCTACACATTTATATTTTTATCAGGTAAAAAGAAACACATTTGCTAAATTCAATTTCATGCCCTTTTAAGTCTGTAGTGTCTGTAACCTTTTGAATTCAAATATTTCAATGGTCTTGATTGTCATTCAGATTAATCTTGGCCAATTTAGATTTTACATGAAAAGACAAAGTTGAAAAAATATTTTAGAATATTATTTTTAAATGCAAAATTGTAAAGATATTGCAACATGAATTTGACATGGTTACGGACACTACAGATTTTTTTAGCTTTTTAAGCTTTTAACAAAAAAGTTTTTACAGGTCATATTCTCCTAGAAGCTTCCACCAATTTTAGTATCAATACTCTTAAAGAAATATGAATAATTTGGATTTTAATTGATTGTTTGAAGCGAGACAGTATAACGCTGAAAAATGACCAATTTTGGGGCTTATATAAAATTCTCTCTTCAAAAGGGCTAATGTTAGCAACTGAAGGTAGCTTCTTTGGCACACACATTTTCTGTATGATATGTACAGCATAAAATCAATGAATTAAATCAGCACCAGTAGTGTGTTTCGGCCGTGAACATCATTATTCACTTTCATATTCACATATATCTGATTCACTTTCATACAGTTTAGTTATTTTTTTCTGACTTGTTTACTCATAAATTATTAATTTCTTATTTGATTGATTCACGCCACATGATTCATTTTCCATATGCTTTCTTATATTTTTGATAAAGTTTTTATAAAGTTGATTGTTTGAAACATTGTTTTCAGATCTGATTTTTACTCGATTCATTTATTTTCAGTTCTTTTTTTCTTTTTGTGTGTTTGCGGTTCTACACCTGAACTAGAAGCTCCATAACTTTCCTAAACCCCTCAGAAGTGATGCTCAGGTTACCTCGGGTTATCAGATGAGATTAAAATGTCAAAGATACGGATTAACTGTAATAAAATTATACAGTCTACTAAAGACCAGGTTTAGGAAGATCATTATGGAGCTGTGAAGATTATGCACATGCTAATGCTGATAATTAACCACTGTTGAATTACACAGATCCGCTGACGCAACCTGATCTAATGTGAGACACTTAGGGAAAAAAATCTTGTTGGCTTATAAGTTACACAATTACTGACAGCATCCCATCTGCTGCTATACGTAATCTGTAAGCCACCTCGACTCATAAACCGACCAACGGAAGACAGTGACTGAGCAGAGAAATACTTGGCGGTGGCTCATCCTCTTCGCAGCAATGATTCTGAAACAATCCGATAACAAAAAAAATAAAAAATCTCCCAATTCATGTATAGTGCGCACACTGTGTGTGTGTGTGTGTGTGTGTGTGTGTCTGTGTGCGTGTGTATCTAAAAAAATGACTGGAGTCAGTCATGATAAACCTACAAATTGTTCAATGAAAAAAAAATCTAACCTATGACTAAAAAAAGTGAGTGCAGGGACTGTACAGGTGTACCTAATAAACTGGCCGCCTGATACATAGGAAGCTCTTTCCAAAAAAAAACAATCATCATTCAGGGAAGACTATTTATAATCCTTCCTTTTTATCCATTCTTCATTCGTTTTTGATCCATCCATCCTGGCCTGCCCTTTTTGAACACACACACACACACACACACACACACACACACTCAAAGACAAGAGGCTTGAGATATTCAAAAACACACTGAAGATGTTGAAAAGCCCTGATGTTCTTGGAAGACATGACTCTCTGACCCTGTGTGCATATTTATCACAGTGTGATGCAGTGAACTGCGAGCTGTCAGGAATCACACACACACACACACACACACACACACAACAGAATAAATGCATTAAAGGTGCTGTGTGTTTGTATGTGTGTATGTGTGTGTGAGAGAAAAAAAAATACAAGCTGCAATAATAATAGAAATTCCTTCACAATACTGGAACGCTTTATTCTTTGTAATGCTATTCGCAGCCGTATGTGACACGACTCTGTCAAAATGAACAGGAAGTTTAAAAAAAAAAAAAAAAAAAAAACAGGAAACAAGATGAGGTAGAAAAGAGGAAGCAGGAAAGTGTTCCAGGGTGGAGATAGTGAAAAATGAAAATGGCTGACTACTCCTTTAATTTTGACTAAAAATACAGAGACGGGTTAGGCTTCAGAGCCTCTCTCATAACTTTACTCCTTTACAAAGAACAAAAATAAATGACTTGCTGATTATAATTTATAAAAATTTGGGTGACGCCGGTCTTATTTAGGAGGGTGTGAATTAAACACACCTTCTTATCCCTTTAACATCAGCTTTAAAATAGGATTAACACCCCTGCTGCCTGTTTTAGTGCTTGTTGAATATATTAAACTCTGTGTGTGTGTGTGTGTGTGTGTGTGTGTGTGTGTGTGTGTGTGTGAGAGAGAGAGCAAGAAAGTGACACAAAGAAAGACTGTTCAGTTAGTTTAGTAATAGCAGTAACTGATCTAAACTGAGACAGTGGGGACAATACAAGAGAGACACACAAACAAAATGAGAGAGAGAGTGAGAGAGAGAGAGAGAGAGGGGGGGGTGATACAAGAAAGAAAAAAACAGATTGAGAGAAAGAAACAAAATGAGAGCAACATCTTTAGGAGAAATAAGAGCGACAAAGAGAGAGACAATACAAAAAAGATATATGAGGCAGAAATATTGAGAGAAAGACAGAGAGAGAAACAACTACAGAGACAGAAAGAAAAATGGAGAGACATAGTAAGGCAGATTGACCCTTAGATACAAAGAGACAAATACAGAGACGAACAGACCCTCAGAGACAGAGCAAGAGACAGACAGATGAACGGGGACAGTGAGAGACACAAACATGTACTGACTATTAAATGCAGCGACAGAGAAAAAGAGAGAGACGGTCCGAGAGACAGGCAGATATGGAGAGACACAGATGGAGACACAGGGACAAACAGACCCTCAGAGACAGAGCAACAGACACAAACATATACAGATATACAGTATAGACAGATACACTGACAGGCAGAAAGAGAGAGACAGAAAGAGAGACGGAGGACACATGGATAGAGAAAAAGAGCAAGAGAGACACACACAGAGAGACAGACAAAGCATGAGACAGACAGAAAGACTGACAGGATGCAAGAGACATGCATAAAATAGACAGTGAGAGAGAGAGACAGAGGCAGAAACAGGGAGAGACAGACAGCAGGAGAGAGAGAGTGAGAGACAGACAGGGAGAGAGAGAGAGAGAGACATATTGAGGGACAGGCAGAAATGGGGAGAGAGAGACAGACTGACAGATATGAAGTGATGTGTGTGTGTGTGTGTGTGTGTGAGAGAGAGAGAGACAGACACGCCGGTGTTTAATATGCTTCCTGTGCTCAGTCCTGTGTGACACGGTGACGGTTAGACTGTCGGTTAGCGGCGGTGGCGGTTAGACTTGGTGGAGCGGCGCGCGCCTCACTCCCTCCTGGCGGACCGGTGGCTTCTTCACCTCGCGCTCATCAGTATTCCGGCGCGGTGGTCTCGCGCTCCTTCCTGCCGGCCACCGCGTCCGTATCAGCCTGCGCGCGCTCTGTCTCTCTCACACGCGCACACACATACACACACGCGCACACGCACACGTGCCCCGGCGAGAACGGAACAGCGCGCCGCCGCACGCGCTCCTGCACGCCGCCTAAACCCTTAATTAAGACCCCGAGCGGAGAGACGGACATGAGAGCGAGTCAGACTGAAACCTGCTCTTATTACTCCACATCCGGTCTGTGTGGCTTAATCAACCTCTAATCATCAGTCAGCTACAAGAGTCTGAATAAAAAGTCAACGGAACAAAACTAACCACTGAAAGTTTATTTTCTAAAAAAATTATTTGTCCATCTGTCAACAATCCTTCGTGTTCCCTCATTGAAACATGATTCATGCTGAGCTGCGAGCCACGAATGCACCGCTGTCTTCAGTTCTTCATCAGAAGTGACTCTTTCAGGGGATCAAGCAGGTGAAAGTCAGACGGAGTGAGATCAGGATTATAGAGAGGATCATTTAATCATCACACATCACACATGCATCATCACACAAGATCAGGACGTCCTCCGATACCAGTCCTCTGTGTTTAATCCGGAGTTTAGACTTCAGCTCTTCAATAGATTCAATTGTTGAATCTTTTTCCTGATAATGTTCCAATACTACCCGTTGAGAATCCCAGTAAAATGTAAGCATTGATGAATTTTCCAGCTGATGGTTGACTTTTGCTGGGCGATTGAGAATGTTTCTGTTCCATACTCTCAGGCTCGTAGTGATGAATCAGTGTCTCGTCACCAGTAATGATCCTCTTTAAGAAACTTTCACCTTCTTTAGAGTATCGGACCAAGTTTTGTTTGCAAATACCCACACGATTCAGTTTATGCTCTTCTGTGAGTTGTTTCCGTACCCGGTACTGTACACCCTCAGACCAGAAAAGAAAAAAACATGCATCACTGAACACTGCTCACTGGACAAAAAGGTGTCCATTTTTGCTCGCACCGCAGTTACAAATGAACTGATGTAATATGTAATATTATTTCACATTCAGCGTAATGGCCCACAGAAGTTTAAATATAACCAGAGTGCGGATTATTATTATTATTATTATTATTATTATTATAAAACAGTAGTTTGCCGTAGCCCTGCTGTAGGTCTCCGTGGCCCCTTGGATGGTTATGATTGACTACAGAAGGCCATGTATGACTTATGAAAAACCTGGGTTAGACCTGTAAATGATAAAAGAGTCATAAATCCACCAATAGTTTTTAAAAAAAAAATCATTTTTAGAATTCTCTAAATCATATCCATACGTTTGGAGATTGTTATTCAAATGATAAATCTTATCATTTTGGTTCATACACATTCACATTTCATACGCACTTCCATAATTCTTTTGATTGTGTAAAGCTGCTTTGCGACAATGCTAATTGTTAAAAGCGATATATACAAATAAATTGAATTGAATTAAATTGTCAGCTTTGTGCTCGTACAATCATTTCATGAGGCTTCTTTTCAATAAGGTGTTTAAAACAGGAAAAGGCGACTTCCACTTCTAGGGTTCCTTCGAATATATCTCTAGAGCTATGCTTTAGGGTTCTAGTAACAGCCCCAATAACATAAGTGCTAATTAAAAAGAACTCAAAATGTCAACCAGATATAAATTGTCCCTTTTTGTTCCACCCTTTCTCTCCCGCCGTTTCGTGCGCCGTGCCCCCTGACACCAGGTCTGCGCGTGCCAGCTTTTTTTGCTCACCATTGCACAGAAATATTCATGATTTATGCTAAACACGAACCTCTCATGCAAAGCTGTGAGCAGAAAGAACAACCAAGACTAAATAATTAGTCGGAGTATAACATGGATTCTGTCAGCTGCCCGTCATGTCAGCACAGGTAACGATGCAACTCGATTTTTATTTATTAGCCTCACCGCGAAGGCGCACTTAAATACCCTGGCTGTTTTCACTGTGCAGGGTTTGGCCCTGTTCCAATATTGTTTTTAACGCTCCCGACTCTTTTCGACTTCACAGTTGTCGAACCTTTGTTGCCATCCTAAGGGCTGTTCCAGTACTTTATCAGCTGAAGCGAAGTTCGTTAGATGAGACCTCGAAGCGGCGAGAGATTGAGTCAACATCAGGAGCGGAATTTACCCAGAAGGCATTGTGATCTGACGCAGGTTCTTCAAACCAGCCAAAGATGGTGGGTGAAGCTGTGCTGATATGTGAGCAAGAGCAGGAAAATGCTTCATTTTTACAGGGGATAAGTTTAGAACTTTGAGCGAAAGTATAACCTGATAGTAAGTATAACTTGCTGGTGACTGTACAGTAAATGGCCACTTGTTTGACATAACAGTGTACATCATAAACACTGTTATGATGTCAGGAGTATTGTAATGTTCTGCTGTTAGATTTTAACCCAGGATCATCTTTTCATCTTTACGAGCTGTCTGTTTACTCTCAGTCACATGGTTTCTGATATTTGTAGACTTTTCTGACCGAATAATGCAACATGATTCACATACTCTAATATTTCTCTTGACCGTATTTAGCTTTGTGATGTCTGAAAATGATTCCTCACGATCCCAGAACCATTCTTTGTCATCCTGAGTCCTGGAATATGGCCGTCTCATGAGGAAAGAAAAACTCCATAGATGTGATCACCTGCTCATTCAGTACATTCAGGTCGTCAGCTGACTTCATTTAATTGCCACATAACGTTGCTGAGTCTCGACCTGAGCAACTTTATGACACTTTATGTGCTTCCCTTCTTACCCTGATGGACCACATGACCTTTTTTCGGACCACATGACCCTTTTTCATTATGATCCTGAAGCGTTTATTTTATGATGAATCCTACCATCAAGTGTTTTTCTTATGGCCACATTGAGGTTTAGTCCCAATCCTGTGAGTTCCCGTCACATCGTGTGTGTATGGAAATGCTCTTATGCTCCCACATCACATCACTGACTATCAGAGTTGAAACATCCCTGTCCATTGGGTTTCCAAGTCAATCTTAAACACACCAATGAGTTCCGTTGAAGCATTTATGCTTTTTCATTATGATTGACGCCAGGATCCGTGTCTCAGATAAAAAAATAGATATTGTCATCTATACCACTTTATTCCTTGTACAGGGTCACGGGGGGCCTGGAGCCTATCCCAGGATACTCAGGGCACCAGGTGGGGTACAACCTGGACGGGGAGGCAATCCATCGCAGGGTACACCCTCACATACAGTACGCTCATTCACACACTATGGGCAATTTGGGAATGCCAGTTAGCCTAATTTGCATGTCTTTCGACTGGAAACCTGAGCACCCTGGAGGAGCCCCATCAAGCACAGGGAGAACATGAAAACCCCATGCACACATCGAACCTTGGACCCTGGAAGTGCAGGTCGACAGTGCTAACCACTAAGCCACCGTGCCGCCAAAAACGAGACTTAAATATACTAGTTTGGAAAATCTATAGGGCTTGTACTGTACTGTATGTAGGTTAGTGTCTAAAACAATCCATCCACACCTGATTTGAAACACAGCCCTAGTTTGTTGAGTCACTTGTAGTCACGCTATGTCACGTGGTGCTATACTGCCTCCACTATTTACGCTGACGATTACCGTTCGATTTCTGAGCGCTCGCACAAGCCATGCTCCAAATGACCGCAGGATACACATAGCATGTAGCGTCTATACGTGTAGGTGTAGATAAAGCAAGTGTAATCCCTAAGCCTGAAGAAGCAATATCTGGAATACCTCAGGACTCTCCGCTAGTTTGTAGATAGCGAGTAAAAATAGATACACATGATGGGGCGTGTTTTATAGATACTTACAGACACATGAACATTATAATCCTTGGCATGTTTAAACAGTATTACTACTAGAAAAAGTGATTATTCCAAGTTTCAGCCGGCTCATATGGATGTTTAAATGCGACGGAGGAAAAAAAAATACAAACTCCAGTACAATTTCTCATCAGGTTGAATCCTAGTTGTTTATCATTTCGTCTTTAACCACCATCAACAATCCCAAACACAATCCTGCGAAATGAAAACTTCGAGCGGACGCCCCTCCATGCCTCGTCCTCCCACAGACAGCACCGATGTTAGTGAACAACAGAATGATTCTTTCCTTATTTGTAATTATAGCTCTGGGAGCGTTTGGCTCCTTGTACGCTGTAAAATACTTGCGCGGTTATGTAAGTCATGTCGTATGCATATAACAAGGAGAGATGATTCGTTTACTCTTGGACTATCCTGCCATTGGGGATTTTTTCATGAAATGCCTTTAACCGTGTTTGGTAAACTGGGCTTCGAGGAGAGAAATGTTATGACCGTTCGTGAAATGTCACTGTCAAGAGAGATATAAAACACACACACATATGGGCGCGTAAGAGTAATTCACGTGTTAGACACTAGGGAGAGGGAGAACAATAACAACTCAGTTATCCATTTGCGAATGTCTAAAGGGTCTATTGGAAGTGTTTTTGTTTCCCCACTCTGTGTTTAATTTCAGCATGTAACAGCGCACAATGGTCCATTAGGCGACACGGTGGCTTAGTGGTTTGTGTTGTGGTCTTGCACCTTCAGGGTCTGGGTTCGATTCCCACATCAGGGTCTATGTGTTTGGAGTTTGGGGTAGTTCTCCCCGTGCCTGGTGGGTAACCCCCGGTTTCTTCCCACTGTCCAAAGACAGGCAGATTAGGCTAATTGGTGTTTCCAAATGTAAATGTGTGTGAGACTGTTGACCAAAAGTCTTGCCACGGCCATAAAATGAGAATAAATACAACGGTGATCACCGCTGGCCTCCACGGTCCCTAGTTGGACTGCAGAGGTTCCTAGATGGATGGACAGATGGTCCATTAATGTACACCATCTGTGTATCGTTGAAAAACACGTGAAACCAACCCAAACCTTCATCTACTAGGTTTTGATGAACCTGTGGAACCTGATGTGACCTTGGTAAATCATCTGGCTCAAGGCATTCTGCATTCTGAACATCTGCATTTCTACTCATCACAATTGTAAAGCGTGGCTGTTTGACTTACTGTAGCTGTCCTTGTCTTGAACTCGATCCATTCTCTCCATTTTCCTCAGAAACACACAAACAGAAATTTCCTCATTTTCCTCAGAAACACACACAATTGGAAGTTTTTTTTGCATTTCAGACCATTCTGTAACTGTTGTGCATGAAAATCACAGCTTCTGAAATACTCAAACCAGCCCGACAGCCAGTCACGGTAATATTTTCCCCTAAAATTTGATAGGAACTTTAGTGTAACAGCAGCTTTTGGATTTCATGCTGCAATATGATTGGATGATTGAATGAATGTATAGGTGTGCAGGTGTTCCCATTAAATTGGCCAGTGAGTTTCACTTCGTTCTCAGGTTTCATGCTGTTTCATGTGCTTCAGAAGAGGATGAATTTTTACTGAGTCTGATGATGTGTTGTGAGGTGAGGTGAGGTGCATGTGTGTGTGTGTGTGTGTGTGTGTGTGTGTGTGTGTGCCCCCGCACGCACAAAGAGTAGGTGGAGTAGATTTGTATCATAATTTTCTCTCTTAATGACTGCATTATACTGTTACACTAATCACACTTCATTTAGCTTTCCTGTGTGTGTGTGTGTGTGTGTGTGTGTGTGTGTGTGTGGCTCTTATGATTATCATTTAAAGACTCCTTTCACATCGCACAATGCTCAACCTGCCTCCTTCGTACAAACCTGAACAAAGCGTAGGCCTGTATTTTACACAATTGTGAGCACAAATTAATTTAAATCGTTATCAAGGAACATAATTGTACAGATAAAAGAAGAGCACAGAGAGAAAATTTAAATAAACAAGATTAATTAACCTGTTAGGTTTATTCATAGTGTTTGCTAACTCACAAATTATTTAAGCTCTACTATATAACTCTATACAATATCTATATAAAGTGAATAATTAGTTTTGAATTCTTGACTATTTTTTAATTCTTCTTCTTTCTGCTGCTCCCAATAGGCACATATTTATTTTTAAATTTTTTTTAGCTGATGCCTTTTTCTGATAAACCCAATTTATCCAGGTTTGTGGGACCCCTAGTGGCTGGTTCCTGGATGGAAATCGAACCTGGGGCACAGTGGTGACAGCACCATATACTAGCCACAAGCCCATCTTGTCATGTCCGTGCTTTAAATCTGCATGTCTTTGGACAGTAGGAGAAAACCAGAGTACCCAGAGGAAACCCACATAGCACGGGGGAGAACATGCAAACTCCATGCACACAGACAAAGACTATATACCACCCCTCAGAAAACAAAATGAATTTATGCATGGACATTTAATGAAATTAGATTAATTTTTTTAAAAGAATATTTAAAATAGTCTGGAAATCCCTTTAAACTTTCCAAACTGCAGCTTTTGTTCCTTTTGATTTTGCTATGTTCCCTGACTTATTAACTTAATTAACAGCTTAGAAAGCATGCATTGTTTTTTTTTGTGTGTGTGTGTGTGTATCGTTTGTGCTTGTTTTTGTTTGATCTCGTTTTTAATGAGAGATTTAGAAGTTATTTCTGTGTATATTTGTCCACGCGTATCCTACAGAACATCCATCATGAGATATTTAATATTTTAATGTAAAAGCAATGGTGTATTTCAAGTCAGTATGGATCTTTTTTTATTTTTATTTTTTTTTTTAGATATGTGATTTAAAAAAACAAAAACAAAAACAAAAACAAGATGACTAAGGCGGTGATTATTTTCTTGATCATGTGTTTTAATAGATCAATAAGGGGGAAGTCGTAGAAGAACAGAAACAAGCAGAATTTAAGGATTTTAAACTATACAATTTTTTTTTTTTTTTTTTTAGGATGGTCGAAGCTTTTTAGGCTCCTAAATATAAATAATGACCTGTTTGCCCCAGAATAGTACACAGAACAGAACAGAACAGAATAGAATATAATAGAATAGATTAATGGGATACATTGAGACTTGAAAGGAACATCTGTTTTAGATAGTAATGATGTTAATCCAACATCTGGGATTGATGATGATGATGATGATGACGAAGAATTGACAGCCTCGACTCCGAGCTCTGGTGTAAAGAACGAACAGTGTAGAGAAAAAAAAATCAGCTCAGCCTCTAGAGCTCTCGGACTCGAGTTGGCCTGTCCGGCAGGAGCGCATGCGCACTGCGCGCCCCGCTGCTTTCCTTTCCAGCAGCTGCTCGGAGGAGCCGGAATTCCAACATGGCAGTATCGGTGGTGGTCAGTCTCACCCGCAACAACTTGGAGCGGCTCCAGAACACCAGCGACTGAGACCGGGACTGGACGGAGCGGACGTCTGGCGCGCGCTTCACCGCCGGTCGCCAAAAAGCGCATGACGGCTCCGGTGTGTCCGGACACAAACAGGTAAGAGTTTATTATTATTATTATTATTATATTCATTATTATTATATTCATTATTGTGCATGTTAGACATCTTGCGCTTATTGTGTGTCAGATAGAGAGAGAGAGTGTGTGTGTGTGTGTGTGTGTGAGTGAGTGAGTGTTGGAGGGAGAAAGGGGCCATGACAGCGCACGGACCGCGGCGCAGCGCGCGGACACCGGAGATCCGCTCCGCCATCAGAACCGAGACACAAACAAGGCGGGTCCGAGTTACCGAACAAACTCGGGGTTTTTGTCTAATCCTCAGTTATTCAGTCCGTGTGTCCGGTTCAGCGGTCAACACACACACACACACACACACACACACAGCGCTGACCGACAGAGCCGAGCCTTAAAACACAACAATGATAATCCTAATGGAAATAAACTGCTGGTCAACATTTTCCCATAATGGTTTTAATGGAGTGCGCAGCTCTTTTACAATGTCACACATATAAAGGGCTCTCTGGACTGGAACCAGCAACCAGCAAGGTTACTCCTCTTACACACCTATCTGTCTATCTATCTGTCCATCGATCGAGCATCTCGAAATTCCAGGTCGTCCTAAAGCTACGAACCCCTTCAATAAGTAAGACTTGGACTTCTTCTCCTTTTTCTGGAAACGTGGCTACAGAGTAAATGCAGCTTATTATATAAAAGCTTATATAATATAATAACCTGCATCATAAAGGTGAGTTTAAGGGTCCAACAGGTGGATCCGTGGCACAGGTGGTACACTTCAGTACCCGCTTTTAATTCCTAATTAACTGATTGTGCTTGTTGCATCTTGTCTCCTCGGACATTGAATTGCAACACGGTAAAGTGCTTTACAGCAGCTTTAAATCATGTAACGGTGCCAGGGATGAGTTACAGCCTGCAATTCCAGGTCCGAGATTCATACAGAAGGAACTTTAATAAGTAGACTTCTAGGAGTACACCGGTACTAAATAGTACCTTTCTTTTCTAGACGCTTTATCATTTCTTGAAACGTGAATATAGGTTACCTCTAAAAAAGGTATATATATGCAGCTTATTATATAAAAGGTTGATCTGTGGTACAGGTGGTACAGTTTAGTACCTTTTTGTATTCTTAAACTGATGTATGCATGTCACATCTTGCTTACAGCAACTTTAAATCATATAAAAGTCACAACAGCAGGCAAATGGTACTTCTTTTGTGTGTCTATCTATCTATCTATCTATCATGCATCTGCATTTCCAGGTCCGAGATTCATACTCGTACAAACCCCTTTAATAAGTAGACCTTTATGAGTACTAAATGGTACCTTTCTTTCCTTGTCGCTTCATCTTTTTTTGAAACGTCAGTATCGTGTACCTTTAAAAAGGTACAGAATATATGCAGCTTATTATATAAAAGCTTATATAATATGATAATCTGCATCATAAAGGTGCGGTTTAAAGGCACAACAGGTGGATCTGGTACAACAAGGGTACTCCTTTTGTGGTATCTACAGTATCTTAAAATGATTTAATGGCGGCTTAACCACCACCCCTACATCTGCCTTTCCAGGTTCGAGAGTCATACTGAAAGTGCAAACCCCTTTGTTCTCGGGAATATTTAGACTTATACGAGCACACTGGTACTAAATGGTACGTTTCCTTGTCGCTTCATCTTTTGTGGAAACCTTCAAAAGGTTATAGACTTTATGCAGCCTATTATGTAAAAGCTTATATAATAACCTGCGTCAGAAAGGTGCTTTAAAGGTACAACAGGTGGTTCTGTGGTACAGGTGGTGCAGTTTAGTACCAATTATTTTATTCCTAAACCGATCGTTCATGTTGTATCTCTTGTCCCCTTGCACATTAAATGACAACGCATTAAAGCTCAACGGGAGATCTCCGGCTTGCTTACAGCAGCTTTAAATCATGTGAAGGTGTCACAACTAATCAAGTTATAGGGTCACATGTTATAGCATGGGGAGTGTTAGGCATTAGGGAAATCCATTAAAACCATTTGAATGATGTGGGGGGGAAAACGAGTGAAAAGATGCTGGAGATTGGAGAAGGCAACTTGTTTTTACTATATAATAATATGTTATTAAATATTTTGTCTTTAAATAGGCTTGTGCAACAGTAGTAAAAAAGTAACTCTCTCTCTCTCTCTCTCTCTCTCTCTCTCTCTCTGCCTTTAATTGCACACAGAGGTTAATGAGAGCTCGTCAATTCTTTTACTTTCTTCCCAACTAAAAATGTCTGATCTCTGATTTTCTCTCTTTCTCTCTTTCTCTTTCTCTCCCTCCATCCCTCCTCCCTAGCGACATGATGAGCAGTGTATATGGTAGGTGTGTTTTTTTTTTCTTCTTATCTGTCATTTCATTATTTTTCTTCTGTTTTTTTCCACTGCCCACACATTTCTACATTTCCACCCTCAAACGCTGTCTTAAAAAAAAAAAAAACGACTGGTGTTATAATCAAATGGCATTGAGTTGAGTTTGCTTTGAGTGTGCGAGAGGTTAGTGTAATATATATATATAAATAGATAGATAGATGATTTTATCAGAACAGTTTAGCAGAACTGTTGTGTCCTTTCCAGATGACATTTGTGCCGTGAGAGAATCACATCACATCACATCACATCACATCAGATCACGGACGCGCGAGGACTTTACCTGCTGAGTTTTTTTTTTTTCTTCTTCTCCCCGTGTGCACTCACTCACGCTGGCGCGGTGATTTTTTTTCCCCCCTGTTCCCCCTGTCCAATCTCCGTTCTCTTGTTCTCTGGAATATTTTATTCATAGCCGCTGTATGTGTGGCAGATTGATTTTCAGCGCTATGATAGCATTTTTCTGGAGGGAGGAAGAGAGTTGATGATGGGAGGTTACCGAACACAATCATGTCGCGCAATATCCTGCGTGCTCACACCGCCGGGTTTTTTGGGCATAATAAAAATAATAATAATAATTTAAAAAAAAGAGCTCGAGGATGGCGTTGCGGGGCTCGCGTGTACACTCGCGCGGTGTACGCGCACTTTGTAATTTTGGACTCAGATGACAACATGCAATTGTCCAATCAATCTTTCAATCTCTCTCTCAAAATACTTAAAATTTTTTAGAGTGCACATTACGCATGCATGCATGTAGGGCTGTTGCGGTTTGATACCTATTTCAGGGTGTCATCATATCTTAACCCCAAAAATGATCCAAGTTTCAACAATTCAACAAGTCAAATTCTTAAACTGTATATAAATTAGGGGTGTCAATATTAACGTGTGATTAATCTAGAAATTTTAACGCATTATTTTTTTTACGCAAATTAATCATATGACCAAGTTTGACCTTAATGGCCTTCCATAATCACAGCACAGTTACCCGGCCGCGTGTGATAACGGCACGTTTGACGCGAATAATAAGATGACTGAGGAAACATCACCAGGTGTGTTGAATGGCAGGTTTCCTTATAAAAAGCCTCTAGATGGAGGTTTGGATAAAACCAAAGTTGTGTGCACGAGCTACCTTTAAGGGGAACTATTTTTACGCAAATACTTTAAGTGTAAGTTGTGGGAATGGTGGCTCAGGCGGTTGAGGCTCTTGTTTCCCAGCAAGCGCATGTCGTGCCTGTCCCAGTCGAGACATTTTAATAGAACATTTGTTAAATGTTAATGTTTGAAATATTATAAAACTGCATAATCGGTTTCCTCTAACCAGTTTGTCATGCATTTTCTTTAATCCAATATTGCACGTTTATAATACAAGTAAATCTGAATATTTTAAAATTGCGATTAATCATAGACTATGACTGTGATTAACTAGATTAAAAAATTTTAATCAGGAAAAGAAAAACTTGTGTAAATATTTTAATGCAAAAATTAATAGCTACACATTATATATTGATATGTATGATAATCTGATAATATTATTATAATTATATTAATATATTGTAATATACATCATACTGTTTTTCTTTTCTTGAAGTGTGTATACATTTTTTTTGCCTGACTGTATATATATATATATATATAATTGACAATATTAGCTAAGGTTCTCATTAGAGAGTCTTCTATGGTGTAAATGCAAACAAATTAAAGATCAAAGTGATATATATAGACTTTAAATACCACTTTTTTGTGTGTCGCCTTTATCATGATGCTACTCTGGCCCACTGCAGTGTCAGTTTAAATATAAAAAATGGCCGATGTAGTCGATGTAATCACTCGCGTTACAAACACGAGCATTAAAAACACACAAATGGAGTGCAAGGTGCAAATGTGTGAGAATAAAAGTGCCTATTCTTTTCACATAAAAATAGAAAATGAAACGTTGTGAATTTGTAAATCAGTTTTGAGAAAAATATGGATCGCTAGTTGCGGAGTGTGAATATCACGTCCTCCAATTCGCTTCTGTTCCTACAAACTCTTTTTTGATCATTTTTTACCAGTTCGGCATCGAAATCTAAGAACCGACCGAGTTCTAGTCCAATCAGAGTAACCTGTCTGAGCAGAAACAATAGTTAGCAAACCGTTAGCCGTCTGCGCACAACTTTAAACTGCGAATGATTCACGTGCGCAACCGCGTGTCTCTGAACATGTGCGAAAATGGTTTTACAAGCTTTTCAAAACCTTTTCAAATCTGTACTCTTCCTCTTTCTCTCTCTCTCGCTCTTTTCTCTTCTTCATCTCTCTTTCCTCCCTGTGTGTGTATGTGTGTGTGTGTGTGTGTGTGTGTGATATATGCAGAGCAGATTGCTTTGCTTGGTCGTGTTTAGCTGTGAGCGTGGGGTTGGAGTCTCGCAGATGGTGTTGCGGGCAAATTGCAAATCCTTCCAGCAATGGTTCATTATGGCAACGAGACAGCAGAAAACCTCGACATTTACACGGACTCTGGAAAAACAAGCCTGAAAGACTGGTGTAGGAGATGTTTGGGCACGGTGAAGATCACGGTTATGCGCCGTGTAAGGAATAAAAATGCGCGTTCTGGCGTTTGCGAAAGCCAGAACGGCATTTAGAGCGCTTGAGGAAGCGTTTTATTCCTTTTATTCCACGGCAATGATTGCAGTTTGGTAATGAAAGAACGTTGAGATCTTTTATCCATTCGGAGTTCAATCTAATGCTGTAGAAGTTCTGTGAAATACGTTAGTGTCCGTCATCAGTCACATTATAGCAGCGATAAAGAGTTGTTCTCTCGCTGTGGTCTTTCTTGCTTGATGACACCGAAAAAAGTTCACCATATCAATGATTATTCTCATTTATCTCTCTGGTTTAATGTGTGAAAACCCTCCATAGATGTGATACTCTGGTGATTCAGTACATTCAGGTCGTCAGCTGACTTCCTTTTATTATCTAAGAGTCTAAAGTCTAGACCTGAGCGACTGAAGCAACTCCAGATCATATACACTGTCTCCAGAGGGCTTGTACAGTGGACACTATGCACGGCGCTTCCCTTCTTACCCTGACACGCCCATCACGCTGGAATAGAGTCAATCTGGACTCATCAGGTCACATGACCTTTTTCCGTCCAATCTTTATGCTCCTTAGCAAACTGAAGCCTTTTCTTCTGATGAGTCTCACTAATCTTATGGACACACAGCTGTTTGGTCTCAATCCTTTGAGTTTTCATCACATTGTGTGTGTGTGTGTGTGTGTGTGTGTGGAAATGCTCCATTTCATGTTACATTTCTACAGTTGACGGTTCAGCACTATCCTTCCAAATCATGTTTTGCACAGTTCTTAAACCCATTTCCTCTCCTTTTAATTGTAGTTTTTTTTTTTTTTTTTTGGCTTAATACAGGCTTCTATATATGCGGTCATATGTTTTTCAGATGTATTACGAACAGTTTTAATTGTTAGATGTGCCTGATCAGTGATCATCAAATGTAATATATGTATATTTCTCATGTGTTAAACATCCGTTTACAGCCGCATGTCTGTTCCTGCCTCGGTGTAATCCTGAGACTCAAAATGCATGAGATGTCCAGGTGTAAATGGGGTCTTATACATGTGTAAATTTATCCATTTCTGCAGGCCACGTCTGACAGCTAAACACCCTCCTAATACATTGCACCACACACACACTCATGGGCACTGACTGACACCGAATGCCTTTCAGGGAGAAAAAAAAAAAAATGTGGCGAGAAACGGCAACACAAGAAGCGCTGCATGAAAGCGTCTGTCATGCGTTATGGGCTAATTTTGTGATACAGCAATCAAATGGACTTAAGAAAAGGGATTACGAGCGATCAGGGTTCAACCTCTAGTTATAAAGTGGAATGATGTCGATTGTTCACACACCATGCTAACAGAGCTGACTGATGATTTCTACATCTGGGAATTTTCAAGCGTTTTCCAGTTTTTCATTTAATCTGTACTTAGATAAGGATCTAGTTTAGGCCATGTCTAATTTAGGTTTAAATCAGAATAGAGATATAAAAACAGATATTTCAGCCATAAACAGATACAGATGCAGAGTGTCACCGTGTTACGTCCCGCTAATCATTATTTTCTGTATTATTCATTCATACAGGGTCGCGATTTTCTGTCTTGTACTGAACGTAATTATGAAATCATCTTTTAAAGTAAATGAAAGTTTATGATTTAGAAATACAATAGACACATGTTGTGTTAGTGTGTGTGTAGGGAGGGAGTGTTGTGTCCTGTTTTGAATGACTTTTGTGAAATCTTTCTATCATAAAAGAGAAGCGAATCAGTTTCCTGCATCAGGACACGCCGTGTCCCGTGTCGTTATCTCTCTCGCTCAGTCTCGGCATCTTTTTCTCTTGGGGGGGGGGGCGGG
>JAQMYJ010000037.1:34065425-34085147 GCA_030014305.1 Clarias laeviceps
TTCCCCCCCCCCCCCCCCGTTTCTTCCTGCTCCTTTTGCTCTTTCTGCATTTTTGCAACTCTTTAGTTTCTCCTCCCTTTCCTCCTCTCTTCCTCACCTCTCTTCCTCTTTTAGCAGCCTTGGGAGGCACATTTTTCCCCCTCGGCCTATCTGCTAAAATATACATCTATATTTATCACCGCATGCATAATTCAGTGAAAATTTGAGAATGAGAAACTTTTTTTTTTTTTTTTTTTTCCCTTTAGTGTTCTGTAATGACCAGCAAAGCTGTGTAGCTCTAGAATGCGTCTTTTATGGGTCACATAAACAGTATAAATGATTTTAGGGATTCGACAATTCCAGGGTTGCGTATGTTTAATCTGTACTAATGTGTTTCATATAGTTCACTTCAAACATTTGAATGTTCTTAGAACAAAAAAAGGAGAAAACAGGAAATTAGATTTCTGATAAAACAGTGAAGACATTTCTATGTGTTCACATCTATGATAGGAAGTACGATGGTGTAGTGGTTAGCAGTGTGACCTCGCACCTCCTGGGTCTGGGTTGAATTCCCAGCTTGGATCTGTGTTTGTGGCATTTTTATGTTCTCCCTGTGCTTGGTGGGTTTCCTCCGGGTTTCCTTCCACAGTCCAAAACCATGCAGATTAGATTGGTTGGTGTTTGCAAATTGTCCATAGTGTGTGTATGTGTGTGTCCTGTAATGGATTGCACCCCACCTTGTGCACTGGGATGGGCTCCAGGCCCTCCGTGACCCTGTATACGGGATAAATCGGAATATAGAAGATATAGAAAATATAGAAGATGAATGAATGAATGTATCTCGGCTCTTCATTTAAAAGCGAAAATTAGCCTTTCAATCCCTTTCATGTCTCCTAAACAGCTTTTTTTTATTTTTTTTATTGTTTTGTTGCCCGTTTTTCTAAATTGTATTATCCTTGACAAAATATAAAACGGATCTTTACCATTTCCCTTTTTTTCTATCTAGGAAAAACTATGGGGGGTACAAACTTTTGCACTCATCTCTAAATATCATAAACTGACGCAACACGGATCTTGCGCATGATCTCACGACACAGGTTTTCTTAAAGACGTCCAAAATGTGTCTTTTTTTTTATATATTTAATATATAATTTAATAAACATGAAAACCTAAAATAATCCAAAATACTTGACAAAGCAATTTCATAAAAAGACAACAGGAAAAAAAAACAACTGAAAAATCCTAACTCTATCAATATGCAAATTGAAGACGCGTCCAAACTGACACGCCCCACCCCCTTCCCCTGGGAAATTAAATCTATTTACATATTCGAAGATGATTGGCTCGTATATTTTATGATGCAACACAGTTCATCTGTGACATGATTAATACTCTAGATTAGATCATGATTTCCTTTAAGCAAAAAAAAAATAAAAAATGCAGCAAAACGGATAACAATCTGAATAAAAATGATAAATAATATTTTTTTATGAATTTACATTTCGTCTCAGGGATTCTTGCAGATTTCATTTGCGTCAGACTCTAACATTTATATAAGCAAAGCCCTGATGTGATGGAGTGATGGCCGTTTAAATCTTCCTCACTACATCACTTCCACAGATAAACAGAACCTGATCAAAGCTCTCCAGAGTGTGAGCTGTAAACACTGTCCATGTGAGTTATGACAAACATTACACGCTCTTTCACACAAATACCCGTTCGCGCTAAATCATTATCCTTTCTTTTATTTCCCTCTCGCGCTCTGTTTAATCCCCGTCTCTGGAATATGTGAGCTCACGACTGCCAGTCCTGATTGAGACGTTTAACATGCTAACGACCTATTAAAGCCGCGTGTCCCCGGCAGGCCTCAGCCGTCCAGTCCTCACGCCTCCTGCCGTGTTCTCCGCTTTGTGATCGTAAATTAACATGCCACTCTTCTAATTAAGCGAGCGAAATGGCGCTCGGAGCCCAATTGGTCATCGGCATGCGAGGTCCTCGTCTCTCGATTAGAGAGCTCGGAAAGTGATTTAAGCCCCGACTGCGTATTTCAGACAGATTCTGAATAATGTGTCTTCTGGAGAAGGAGGGGTGACAAGCACAAGGGGGACGTAAAAAAAAAAAAAGGGGGGGGGGGGGGGGACGGGAAGACGAAAGAAAACCAGGGAAAAAAGTGGCCTTTCTTCTTTCTTTTTCACTATATTAGGGAACGCTTTTGTGTGGAATTGTTTTTTTTTTTTTTTTTTCAGATTAAATTAAGTCGTTCAAGAAACGTATTTAGAGTGTGCGATATAAAATTAGACGCAGTGTTTATGAAACAGCGCGTGACAGAAAGAAAAGAGTCGAAAAGGTGCCGAACAAAATATCCAACTATTCAAGAGTAAATCATATTTATACATATTATTTGTACTATAAGAGGTTTTTTTTTTCTTTCATTACTCAACTTTCCACCACATTTGTGTATCATTTTTCGTTCAGTTTTAAAAATGGCCGTTGGACTCGAGTTGACAGTATTTATCCTTCTTCTAGCGTGAATTTTAATATATTTTTTTCTCGCCTTTCTCCAAAATTTGATCAGCCGATTCGCTCCCGCCAGCCAGCTCGTCCTTGTCGCCGTCATCAGGCTAACTTGCGCTTCCTCTGCGGTTTGTAACGTCAGCGTTAGTCAGCAGCGGTGCGTCTTTTCACAGGGCTGCGTATCATAGTCAGGAGAGAACGCTATCCGCCCCCTTCTGCATACATGGGCTAGAAGACACCAACGATTGGGTAGTGTTACTGTGATTGGCAGGGACAAGAAAGTATGCCCCGCCCACCCACACAGAAACACACCACCTACAGCTGCACTTCAAGATTTAAGATTCAAGATTCTTTATTGTCACTATATGAGTATAACAGAATTAAAGCAATCCGTGCAGTGCAACTCAGATTATAACTTAAATTACAATTTTTATTGCAGGCTAAATAATATAGATTATATAATTATACGATAATTATATAATCAATATTCTCTATATTTGAATTAAATTGTTTTAAAGAATTAAAGAATATTAATTATATAATCATTATATTCTCTATATTGTCTTATATATTATATTCTCTCTATTCTCTAATATATCTCTCTTATATATTACAGTACTTGCAAAATGTAAACATTCTACACAATACAACAGGAGACAAAATTTGTGTAAACATGCAAATTGTAGGTAAAACTGAGCTACATTACTGAATAAAGATAATTCGATAATAAAACTTTTGACCCTAAAGAACAAAGTTGCAGAGGGAATTAATTTAGGGTCATGCTGTCACCCATATCCCTTTTGAATCTGGTTCCTCTTAAGGTTCCTTCCTCATGTTGTTTCAGTGTGTGTTTCCTCGCCACATTCGCCCAACGCTTCCTCATTAGGGACAAACTGATAAAAACTTTGAAAAAAAAAGAGTAAAAAAAGTTCAATTTATATGCAAAAGAAAATATGTGAGCTTTAATGACTAAAACCTCTTTGTTAGCAGATGATCATAACTCCACTAATATAATGTTTCCATATCATTTTTTTATTTTATTTTATTTATTTCCCTTACATCTGTACATCTGTGTCTATTATAATAAGTATAGAATGACAAATGAAACTATAAATGTTTTTTGTTGACTGATGTTAGGCTTCACAATACCTTGCAAATCGGGAGAATATGCAGGTGGATTATTTTTTTTTTAAAGCAGAGTTTAGTCCTGAATAGAACAAAACGAAAAAGACAAGGAAATCTATTTATAGATGTTGTTGGGTGCTGCAGATGTTCCTTCATGATCACAAATAAGAAACATGGTTAGTGTAATATCAAGAAAGCAGACGTGAACAAAATCTAACTGAGTACAAAAGTTCTAAAGTTTCTGAATTTATACTAAATATATATTTTTTTATATAGTTTCTTAGTTTTCGGCTTCACATTTGCATACTGAAACTTGATTGGCTCTAATATTTTATGATGCAATAACTCTTCCACTTTAAGTGTGGAATATAAATTTCCATTTCATTACTTTAAAGAGTGTGTGTAAATTCGTACTACAGAAAAAACACTTTAATATAAACCGTTGATCAGGGTTGAGAATTCAACAGTGCTGTGGTTACTTCTGGTTAAAGTACAAAATTTTTTTTTTTTTTTTTTTTTTTTTAAATACAAATATGTACTGTATTATCATCCAGCAGTAGCAAGTGTGTTTCTGAGCTTTCCATTACGTGGAAACCCTTCGTGCCACTTGCTCCCTGCTCTGCAGCTTCCCCCCTTTTCTCTTTCTCTCACGGAGACAGAGGGTCCTGACTCTGTCAATGGCTCATTCATATTAAAGCAGAATTAAAGGGTTTGCCACTCGGCAGTTCTGACAAAACCCTTTACAACAGGGAGACTGTTCACACCAGCTTTTATTCTCTCTCTCTCTCTCTCTCACATCCACACACACTGTCTCACACACACACACACACACACAAAATGTGGTCCACTTTGACAGAATGCATATGTAGGCTTGTAAAAAAGTTCTCAGTCAAAAGCACTTTTGTCATGTTGTGGGTGTGTGGATGAAGTGATACTGGGCCACTCGGGTTTTTAGCGTACGGTGTTGGTGATGCTCTGTTAAACCAGGCTCTGGAAAGCTCTTTAGTCAAGAGCTGCCGGACCATGATACACACTTTTCAAAAGTAAAGTTGTCAGAAATGGTTGTGGGATTTTGAACCATTTTTGTCAGTATAAAATGTCCAATATGAAACTTTCTTTTTTTTTTTTGCCAAATGAAAATCTCCTCTGCATGGATTTTCTCTTCAATTTCGGAAACCAGCTGCGTAGCCATACTGTGTTCTGGACAGGAATTTAGACCTGTTGGGAAATACTGTACGGTTTAGTAGCTGATACCAAGTCATACCAAGTGGTGCATTCATTTGGCAACCTTACGAAAGTTCGCACTACATCAGTATTAGATTGTTTTTGAAATTTAGAATTACTTTGATGAAATGACAACGGAACCACATGACGACGGGATAATGTTGAACGAATGCCCTTTGTTGTAAAAACGACTTCAGAACATCATTAATACCAAACTGATGGCCTGAGCGGGACGTGAACATCATTCTCTGTGGCGCTGAGAGCACTGTGTGCTTACCACTGGACCATCAGGGGGCATGTTGTTGTTAGTAAATGTATTTGCAACGTTGCGTTTGAGTCGTTCATTCGACTTAATCTCAAACCCATTTTAATTGATGTCATTTTATCACTCATTCATCGTCTATAGGCATCCAGGAGGGACCTATATACACCCTGGATGGGATGCCAATCCATCGCAGGGCTCACAAATTGGGAACGCCGATTAGCCTAATCTGCAGGTCTTTGGACTGTTGGAGGAAACTAGAGAACCTGAGGGAAACCCACCAAGCACTGGGGTGGTTGAGGCGGGAATCGAACCCGGATCCTGGAGGTGCAAGGCAACAGTTCTAAGGCTGTAATACAGGAAGTAGACTTCCTGTTGTATACTCTCCTGAAATTACACCGGATCTGAAAAATAACTCTATAAACTGGTTAAAGTTTTCTTAATATAATTTCCGCTCAGTATCCAATTTAGAGTGAATTTGGTCGTGAAAGGAAGTAAACAAGAATTTAAGTGATGGCGTTTTTATTTCTTGTTTTATTTTCAATGTCCTGTAGGACGATTTGTAAAAAAAAAGTGGGACCCGATCTGGCGAATGGTTTGTCGCTAAACGCTTTTTGAGCAGTGTGTAGACTCATGTTTGCGTCTTCAGGTGATGGTGTTTGTTGTACACCGATTTAAGCCAACCGGTATCAGATCGCGTCGTCCCTGGAACAATGTCAATCCTGGAGACATTTTTGATTCACGGTTATTAGATAATCAAGAGCATCAGAAATACAGATGTGACCTCCAAAAGGAGATCTTGTCCTTTTAAAAGGGACTTTTGCTTAATCACTACTGTGTGTGTGTGTGTGTGTTCGTGCGTGTGTTTGTGCGTGTGTGTGTGTGTTTAGATCCTCCTGTTAAAGGTTTTATCTGATTTACTGGTGCGCCGCTGGCGACAGTAATGGGTGTTTAATTACTCAATAAAAGCATTTTATAGATTCAGCAGTGTGTGTGTGTGTGTGTGTGTGTGTGTGTGTGGTATAGATTTTGCTGGAATAGGAACCAAAGATTTCACAGAGAAGAGAATCTGCCCGTCTGTCGATGCGATGCTGGTCTCTCTCTCTCTCTCTCTGTCTTTCTCTCACACACACTCTCACACACACACTCACACACGTAGGGTGCTTATGATATTATGTGTCCCTGAGCTGAGTAAAACAAACTAAATCATGTGAGTTAAAAGAATAACAAGCTCAGAAAATAACTTTCTGTTCCTTCATTCTTAAAAAGGATAATAAAATGTGTTCCTCTGGAGGAGTGTGGAGCATTGCTTCAGGAAATGGGGGTTGCGTCTTTGTGTGTGTGTGTGTGTGTGTGTGTGTGTGTGTGTGAGAGAGAGAGAGAGAGGAGCTTTCCCCAGAGGACAGGAGGTTAGGGGCTATATTGGAACAACTGAAAGGCATTCTCTCATGCACCCACACACACTCTCTATCTTCCTCCTTTCCTCAATCACTGAAACACACACACACACCACACAAACACACACACACCCTAGGTCAGCAGGTTTTCAGATAATGGGATTGTCATTGCTGTAGTGTGGAATAGAACAGAAAGTTCGAGATTGAGAACTTCAGCACGGCAGCGAATTTTAGGACGAGCAGTAAATTCCGAGGCTTTGGTGGGGAAGTCATTTACCAAATTCCCCCTGTTGGCTCACACGCGGCCAAACTGCCAAGACTGGAGCTAATAAAAATCTGTTTCACCCACTTTTCAGGAAATACACACCCAAATCTCATGCACTTGATTCTGATGACAGAGTTAATCTCATTTGTTATTATATGTTCCCACTATATACATAATATAAAGCTAGCTCTTATAATATAAGGCTAACACTCGATGCTAGTACTTAAAATATCAGCTTAGCTCTCACTAATATAAGGTTAGCTTCCAGTAGAATAAGACTAATACTGAAACAAAATGCCAGCTCTCACTAATATAAAGATAGACCTCACTGATATAAAGCTAAACCTCAGTAATACTGTACAAGGCTAGCTCTCACTAATATAAAGCTAAAGCTTGCTGCCATAAGGCTAGTGCTAACTTAACTCTTACTAATATGAAGCTAAACCTTACTATTATTAGGCTAGCTTTAAAGCTAGTAAAACTAAAACCTCACTAATTTAAAGCTAAACCCCACTATTATTAGGCTAGCTTTCACTAATGTAAGGCTAACTGTCCCTAATATAAAGCTAAACTTTAATATTACTAAGGCTAGCTCTGATAAATATAAAACTAAACATTATGATTTTAATGCAAGCTTTCACTAATATAAAGCTAAACCTTTACCATTCTAAGGCTAGTTCTCACTAATATAAGATCAAACCTCACTACTATAAGGCTAGCTCTCGCTAATGTAAAGCTAACTCTCAGTAAAGCTAAACTTTACTTTTTTTAAGGCTAGCCTTCATAAATGTAAAGGTAAACCTTGCGATTTTAAGGCTAGCTCGTACTAATTTAAAGCTAAATCTCACCATTCAAGGCTAGCTCTCGCTAATATAAAGCTAAACCTCAGTACTATAAGGCTAGCTCTCACTAATGTGAAGTTACATTTAACTAATAAAAAGGCTCACAATCATAAATCTAAAGCGAAGATGCTTATTAATGCTTACTGATAAAAATGCAAGGTTTACAAAATATATAATTTTTTTTATTTTCAGCAGACATTCATCATGTTTTTGGTCAGTTCTTCAGCTGTTATGTAACAGTCCAGCCAGTAGTCTTTGGTCTGAGACAAACTGAAGGACGCTTTCTTTCTTCTTTTGGAGCACCACCGTCGCATGTCACCGTCTGCCGTTTATTCTGAAAGTGAGACTTTAATTTAGACTGTGTCGCGTCTCTCTGTCTCCGCACAGGACGTGATGTTCCTCACACACTCCGTCTCAACCGCTGCCTTTCACTTTCTTCCATGCCTCATTTACAGGTTATGCAGAATTAATTACTGTTATCGTCTCGTCTTTTTTAGCACGAACGGCGGAAAAAAGGTGTTTTTATCAAAGTACTGATGAGTTTTTGTCTCGCATTTATAAAATTTGAATATGATCTCAGTGTGTGAGTGTATAAATACACAGCTGACCACTAGTGTCTCATCTAAAGCACAGAATTCCTTCGGGAGTGTGAAGTGACCTCGGGGTTGTGCGCGTATCGATCAGAAGGATTAGCGGCTTGATAGAACCGAATGTAATTAGTCAGGCTTTTTGATTGCGGTAGATAGTGGGTGTAAATGCAGGTCCTTCCCCTCGAATCAGTGATTATCTGCGCAAAAGCAGTTTCGCTGACAAACAAAGCAGCATGTGTGATTTGACCTCTAAATGATTTACCTAATATGTAAATGGAAAAATTATAATTACAATTACAGCTATTATGTACAGGCATATTTTATCTTTGCACTGAATTGACTTTGACTTTAATTGACACTGGAGACTCCTTCCAAAAATTGCTAAATAGACAGAAAAGTCTTCCGAGAAGACTGTATTTAGAGCCTTTTTCTGGAAAAAGTCACTGTGAATAAACCCAGTTGTTACTGTACGAACAATAATACAAGCTTAATACTAATGTAGATTATACTAACAATGGAGTTAAATTAATAATAATATAATAATAATTATTATTATTATTACTAATAATAATAATTTAAAAAATCACTTTAAGGAAATTCACCTAAGACATACAGTATACAGTACAGTGGAAATAATATTCTTATGTAATAAATAAATGTAAAATATAACGTTTTCATAGACATGTGTTATACTTCATGATGTTATAATGTCCTTATGTCCATAATGTGAATATGTAATCTATTTCCATAAACAAATTAGAGCATAATTAATGTTCAAATGCATTAAAATTCCTAAATAATTTACGTAACTGTAGCAAAACATGGACTACAGAGCAAACACATTTCATTTCATTTAATGTGACACTGCAGCGTGTTTGTCTCTCGGTAGAGGATGTGTGTAGGTCAGTCTCTGTTTCCCGCTGGGTAGAACCTGGATGTGTCCGAAACCACACCACCTACTCACTATATAGGTCATCCATCATCTTCAAACAGTCCAGTGCATTATGGGTATTCTGTGTCTGCTGTGATACAACATTTGGACACAATCTATTGCTGTTGTGCTTTCAGACAAAATGGAGCACTTCCCGAAATAGTGGCACTACACATAGGGTGTGGGTTTCTACATAACTCGTATCTGTGTGTGTGTGTGTGTGTGTGTGTCCATGTGCGTGGCCTTTATGTGCCGTGGCGTTGTCCAATAACGCTCCCATGACTGATATAATTGGCCGAAATGGCTTGATGAAAAAAGGAAATCTGTTCTGTGCGCTCTATCTCTCCCTCTTTCCCTCGCCCCCATATGGTGAGTTGTATAAAAGCCCTTTGTATTCACGATCTAAAATCTTTTTATCCATGTCAGGGTGTGTGTGCGTGCCTGCGTGTGTGTGTGTCGTGCGTATGTGTGTGTGTGTGTGCGTGAGTAAGCAGAAAATGGTTGAGACACATTATGTTCTGGGGACCGGGGGGGACAGCTGTCGTCGGCTACAGTTGCTAATGCAGAGAGCGACGTTATTGATTGTTCATTATTACAGTACGCTGAAATATTATGTTCCCTTCTGGTGTGTATTTGCATGTATAGAAGGGTGTGTGTATGAGTGTGTGTGTTTGTGTAATAGGAGATTTCTTGATTACATTAAAGAGCTTTCATTTGATCCACTTGAGATGAAGCCTTCTGCCGTATCTGTGTATCAAACTTCAGTGATATCATCCACTACGTTGTTGTTCTTCCTCGTGTTCTCACTTTGTGTGGGTTGTGTGTGTAATGAGAGTTTCCTTCAAACAATTAATGTTACTGGGTAAAGAATAAACAATGGTACCACCTACAGTACAGTATGTAAAACTTCATTCTGTTTTTACTTTTTAACTCACACTTCTGTGCATCCATTCTTATGTGTTAGATTTGCGTTCTAGTTCATATATTTTTTGTAATTATTTTGTATAATCTTTTTATATTGTAAAACTATAGACACTTATTTGTGTGTTTTCCCTTTCTTTCTCTTAGGCGTGACAATGCAGTGGGCCTCTGAGCAGCCGCAGTGGGCGGAGCAGCACTATGACATCACATCCACCACACGCTCACCAGCCCGCAAGTTCGAACCTTTCCGCAGTCAAAGGTTAACCAGTTCGTCTTCAGGTGCACCCTACCATCATTCCTGGGCTAACGATGACATCTCAGCGCTGACTGCCTCCAACCTGCTAAAAAGATATGCAGAACGTTACTCCACCATTTTAGACCTCCCCTGCGATAATGGACTCATCGGATACCCGGACCCTACCATTTCCGCCAGTGTAAATGCACCCAGCGTAGTTAACAGAGCTCCACCCTTGCTTACAGGGAGAAAACTCGAGGCAGAGCCTTGGCTCGAGAGCGTATACCCTCCACTGGGCTGCGTCCCAGAACTGGTCCCCAAAGCACCCTTGAGTGTATCGGACATGCCTGCGAGTGTGGGAAGCTCCCCTGGTGTTGGAGCTGGTAGCTTGCCAGAGTCCAGTTTCTCCAGCAGTAACTGTGCTAGCCAAACTAGTGCCCAGGAGTACAGCAGCACCCTTTATAGTGCCCCTTACTTGCACTCTGTGGGCTCCTATAATGCGCCACTTCTCCACCCAGTTGCCTCCCATCCCAACTTGGTGCCAACTTATGGTGCTAACGCCTCACCCAGCCTTCCAACCTATGGCTACCCAAGCACCGGATACCCCTATAGTCCTCCGTCCCCATCTGCCGCCTGCCTTTCTACCAGCATTGCACCAGCTACACCTTTGCCAGCATCCAGCATGAGTGGCTACTCTTACCCAACACCCAGTTTGGCACCACTGCCTGCAAGCGTTGCAGATAATGGTTCCCCAAGTTCGGACAGCCTCGGCAAGCCCTATTATTCAGCTGGACCAGGTGACATAAGGGCATTTGAGGAGTTTGGCTTCGGGGGTGCTTCAAATTCAGACAGTCAGACAACAAGCAGTCCACTTTACCGGCCACCGCGGGGAAACGAGGGGCATAAGGGAAACGGATACGAGCAGTCGAGCGATGCACCGTCATTGCTCTTTAAACCTACCAATCCCAGTGACTCTCTACGTAGCCTTGAGTCTCTCGCTCAAGGTACTGCTGCATCCGGACAGTGCTTTGCGGCAGCATCCTGCTCAGCCACCTCGTCAAATCTGTATTCGTCTGTCTCATCACACGCGCACCTCTGCCTCGACACACACACCCCCTGTTGAATCCTCACCCTCTGAAAGGGCAGTCAAAGGATTTTGTGTTGGTGTTTTGGCTCTGAGGATGTGCACCGGCGTCTGCCGGTGCTCTGGATGGTGGTGTCTTTTTGAGCACGGCAGTAGGAGGTTGTTCAATCCATGGACGTATACTCCTTACACACACTTACACATGTTGGCTTGTGGTTTGTGCTTGGAATGGGCTGTCCAGAGAGACTACACAGAGTAAGAAGTAAAACTCATGGAGCTGTAACCAGACTGAGCATGCTCTGTTTGGAGGTGCTGAATAAAGGACAAATAGGGACCACTGGCTGGAGACACACACACATACAGCATAAGCAGTGTAACAGAATAAGCAGTACCTTGAGAAACTCTTGAGCTCCTCACGAGGACAAAGGAGATGAATGAACAAACAGAATGCTGTTGAAAAGTGGGATGCAGAGCTAGACACTGAGGAATGAGGTTAAAGAATGTACTGTATGTGAGTGATGAATATGCAGTATACTGTACTGTAGAGGTCATGGAAGCTCAGAGGCATCATTACCTATCGTTAGGTCTGAGTTTTTCTCCTTTCCAGCCTTGGCAGTCTCCATGTTTTCCATTTGTTAAAGAACCAATTTTGGCGAGAAATCAAATGTGCCCAATTTCCCACTGACCCTAATTGTAGTTGTAATCCCAGTCAATTGTAGTCCCCAGGTCTATGAGGCTAATGTACCTAACAGGAATTAGAAGCATCATATGACATTGATAAGTTCTATGGTCATGCTGCACTAAATATTATTAAATCTCATTATTGTAAAGTATCGCAAATTAAAGCTCATAATTGGAATTGAAAAAAAAAAAGAAAAGAAAAATCTGATAAGGTCTATTTTAATGCGTTGTCTTTTCTTACATTAGCAAGTAGCAAGAGGGACAGGCAACTATTTATTTTCTTTGTATGTGTTTAAAAAGGAGAGATTAATTCAGCCAAAGCAACAGCGGCAGTGCTCGCTCTTCACCCACAAGTGCCACAAGTTACAAGTGACATGAATGATTTTATCACTCACAGGTTCAAATCCGTCTGAAAGTTTGGTAGGTCGATCCAAGCAAATTGTGTTTCATGCATAACTTTGTATAGAATACTAGAGAGAATGGGTCGAACACTGGATTGACCATGTTTTTGACTCAAATTGTGCAAAAGTCTTGAGCCACCAGTTTCTTTTTTTCCATATTAAATGAAAATAAATGATGTAGATTAAATTGAGGAAACAAGAACAAATGTTTCACTGTGACAGGCTGCAAAAGTGCACGGTGATACAATTAAAAAAAATGTGGTTGTTTATGTAACAACCTCAGCAGCAACTTCATTTCCCCTCTCGTCTGTTCCTACGGCACATCTCAGCATCACCAGTGAACTAATCACCAGCCTGATCATGTCATCATTTCTCACTCACCTTAAGGTAGATGTTTTTTTATGCTTGAATGGTTCATAGGCTTCCGCCGAAACTGTTCATGAAAAGGAACTGGACTGTAAATGAGACACAAGAAGCTGTTGCTCAAAGACTATGTTAAAAATACATGGAAGGGTTGACTCCTTGGAGGCACAATATGAAGTAATGCGAGGGGCTCAAGACTTTTGCACAGTACTATAGTTCTAGCTTGGATTGATTTTGAGCTAGATCTGATTTGGACGCTTGATCCGAATCCATTTTCTTGCACAAAAATAAAAAAAATCTCCCCTTAGTGGGACTCACGTAGTAATTCCAGATCAGGTTTGCCAAATTGTGCTAAAGTAAACAATGAACCTGTTTGTCTGCTATTCTATTGATTGCATCTAGACGTTTCTGAACTTCTACTGATTACAATAAAGATTTTGTGTGATGTAGACTTCTGTGGAGCTACATTATCCTCATAGATGAATTTCAAAACTAAAGAAGGAAGATGCCAAATATATCGTGTGACTTTAAAGGAAGGTGTTTACATTTGATTTCCTACCAAACCATTTTCTTTAACACATTCATTTTAACTGAGCTGCTCCGAACCAAACCATTGTTGGACCCAAAATGTGTACAGTGCCTCAGATTGTTGTGTTAAGGATTCGTCTGTGGATTATAAATTAAGTAACGAGATTCAATTCGACGTGCTATTCCAGCTGTGTTTAACAATGCAGAGTCTCCCAGATGTTAAGTTAAACTACAAGCATTCGTGATCATTACTGTCACATTACTATAGAGTACTCTGGCTACTCTGTGTGTGTGTGTGTGTGTGTGTGTGTGTGTGTGTGTGTGTGAATGTAAAATTGAGCGCGAGAGAACCTCAGGAACGAATTTGTAAATTTGTACAGTTCCTCAGATCGTCGTGTTGAGGGTTTGTGTGCTAGTGTTTTGTTAAGGCTTTGTGCATATCTAAAAATAGTGCCACGTTTGTGTATCTCCATGCAAGTAGTGCAAATGGAGCTGTTTCACTGAATGTACAAAGACATTATACCAAGTTGCTACAAAAATCTCTCAAGTCTTGGTTCCTTTATTCGTCTGGTTTATTTCTGTGCAATATTTACTGAGCACTTTGCATTACATTTTGCATTATTACAGTGTGCATTAGATTTGATTATTTTATATCATGCAATTTAATGCATTAAAGATTAAATGCATTTTTTTTTCTGTTGACTTTTGTAGAAAGAAAGTTTTGAACAACTTGAAGTGTTACAATCTTGATGAGGATTTTATGCCATGGATTTACACGAAATATTATGGTGTTAGCACCTGTGAGTCCGTCTGCATGGAGTATGCATGTTCTCCTTGTACTTGGTGGGTTACCTTCAGTTACTTCCTGTTTCCTCCAACAGTCCAAAGATATGCAGATTAGGCTAATTGGCCTTTCCAAATTCCCCGTAGTGTGTGAGTGAGTGTGTGCAAGCTTGTTCCCAGGGTCCCCATAGGATAGGCTCCAGGTCTCCCACGACCCTGTACAGGATAGATATTAGCCCATATTATTACAGTAATACGTAGCATTGGTTTAAGGCAGTGTGTCTTGATCCTGGTCCTGGACGACCCTCTGTTCTGCACATTTGACTGATTTCCCTGCTCTATCACAACCACGGCTATTTGAAAAGGCTGAGTAGTTAAACCAGGTGTGCTGGAAGCTAATAAAACACTAAGGGCGTTTTTACATTAAGGTTTCTGAGAACCACCCAAAGTCTGGTTCATTTTGATCAGTGAGAACACAAACGTTCTGCGCTTGGGAACTGTTCCGAATCCTCTGAAAATAGTGGTCTAAGGAATTCGGGCACGGATTCAATCAGATATGGATTCGATCCGACGTATCTAAATACCGAATGTCACATTTTATTTTTTTTTTCATATCAATAATATCAGGCATAGCGTGAAGATTGACTCCCTCGTTCTCTTCTTTTTTTGTGTTTAATTGCCTCTCGTAAACAACCAAGTGCATACTGCCACCTGCTGTATCGGAGGGTGAAAATACACAAGTTGTTTTGTTTACGCTGGCCAGTAGGGGAGTGGGCAGGGAGGAGCAATCGTTCCTGGAAAGGGTTCAAATCAATTGTGTCTAGTGTGAAAGCTCCCTAAAATGTAAAGCACGGGGGAGGTGTCTCCGGGGACCACCCTCAAGAACAACTGTTTTAAGGGCGGGAGGAACATTAGTTCATTAGCTTGCGCTGTTGCGTTGCATAAAAGGGTTTAAAGCTCCGTTCTATGCGTGTGGAGTTTGCATGTTTTCCTTGTGCTTGGTGGGTTTCCTCAGGGAACTCTGGTTTCCCCCACAGTCTAAAGACATTAGTCCGTAGTGTACTGTATGAGTGAGTGTGTGAGAGCGAGATAACATTTTACAAGTTAAGCGTTATAGGATGGTGCAATGTCGAAGTAATCCTCAACGTTACCGCGATGCTTCCACCACCATGCTTCAATATGTCTAGGCGTGAGGCTATAAAAACTCTTATATTAGATATTTTGCTATGCAAATAATATGTCACCGATGATTTTCCTCTAGCATCATGTGTTCTATTCATTACTTGACTTGAAATTACTGAATTACAAATTCTTCTACACACAATCTTGGCATCACAGGAGCAGAAGACTTGCTGAGGAAGATCTCTTGGACTGGAGCTGAGCAGAGAACAGGCCTATACAGTATAAATATTCAGACAGATCAGACAGATTTTCCTTCAGGCCACATCCTTATATATTTCCGTACACTATGCATGGGGTTCAAGAATACTCTTATTTTTCTGTTCATGATTCATCACCTCTACCAAACTGAGACAAATCATTCAAAGTATACTGTATCTAAATATCGTGTTATAAAACACGACTCTGAGTGATACGGTAGAAGATATCTTCAGCATCGACTTGACTGAAAGCAGAATCCAATCTAAAAGGGCAGACGCATGCACTGCAGGCTAGACGGGGCTTAAACAACAATACAAGCAATCAATATCTGGTCACATGGGTTAAACGCACAAAAATGGTGTAAACAGACAATAGTTAAAGTGATAAGAAATAGCAAATACTGTAACTAAGGAAGGAAAAAAAAATCCAAAGGTTTGAAAAAAAACACATAACAGTATTATAGCAAGAGGCTGAACAGTCATGCGGCGGAAAATCCATAATCCTGGATGTGTTGTTCTTTTATATGGGACGTGTTACCCAGTTTTCCTGTAGAGTGCCAATACTTATGGAGGGAATATGTTTAAAATATATATATTTCCTATTTTTCTAATTTCAAATGTCAAGCAGATGATTTTGTCTCCTGGAAACTGAGGCTATAATTGAAAAGAGCAGGAATTGAATATAACTCATAACTACGACTCCCACACATATAGCGCTCGATTACAAGACATTCGTTAAACCGAAACACGAAGGTTTTACACACACACACACACACACACACAAACGATGTGCTTGTTTCGGAAACACAGATTATTACAATCTGCTTCAGTGCATTGTTTTTCCTTTTTGTGATAAAAAACCTTCCTTCCTTTCTTTCTGCCTCAAATACTTTGTCCTTCCTTCCTCACTTGCCTTGTTTCCTGCTTCATTTAATTTCTTTCCTTCGTCTCTTTCTGTTCTCATTTACTTCCTTCCTTCCTCATTTACTCTTCTTCTTTCACACTTCCTTCCTTCCTTCGTTACTTTCTTCCTTGTTTCCTTTCTGCCTCAAATACTTTGTCCTTCCTTCCTCACTCTTCTTTCCTTCATCACTTTCTTCCTACTTCCTTTGTCATTTACTTCCTTCTGCTTTCACGCTTCCTTCCTTTCTTGTTTCCTTTCTGCCTTAAATACTTTGTCCGTCCTTCTTCACCTTTCCTCCTTCCTGCTTTATTTAATTTCTTTCCTTCATCACTTTCTTTCTCCTTCCCTTCATTTCTAATTTACTTTCTCCTTCCTTCCTTCCTTTCTTCCTCATTTCCCTCCTTCCTTTCTTCTTCAATTAACTTCTATTCTACTATTAGTATTCCTTACCTCCTTCCTTCCTTCCTTTCTTGATCAATTACTTTCTCTTTCCTTCTCTGCTCGCTTTCGTCTTTGTTTCTTCCTTATTTCCCAAATTACTTTCTCCTTCATCTCCTCTTTCCTTCTTTCTCCCTTCTTCCTCACTTTCTTTCCCTGTCCTTCCTTTCCTACCTCCTTATTTCTAACAGTTTAAGTGAGTCGGAGTGCTAAATACTCAGTAAAGTGCCCTTAAATGGACAGCGTATGTAAATGACAGTAAAACGCACAGAGCCGCTAGAGGAAGTAAAGAACGAGGAATAAATTATGCAAACGACAGGAAGGATTTGACCATCTGAGAGCCTAATGTGTCTGTAATAAGCACGATGTGTTGCTTTATTTTTGCAGTCTGGTTATTAGTGACAGCTGCTTATGTCTCTCTCTCTCTCTCTCTCGCTCTCTCTCTCTCTGTCTCTCCGTCTCATCCGTGTGTTGTTGATGGCTTTGACATGGGGTGAGTGACTAAAAGCCAGAAGCTTTGCAGGACGCCGTTACCTTTTGCAGAGTGATGGATTCTATAGGAATGCTCGTTAATTAATGTCTGTACATGTGTGTGTGTGTGTGTGTGTGTGTGTGTGTGCAAGAATGTAAATGAAGAATCGATAGTTACTTAAATGTAGTGAACCATCCTGCTTCAAATGGGCTGCAGCTTACCATCTCACACACACACACACACACACACACACACAGATATCAGAGCTTCCACCTGGCCATTAGATAACACCATTCAGCAAATTCTCTGTAATTGGAATCAACATGTTTTGTATTTGTATGTGACCTCCTGCTTGTTTTCTTCCTCATGTCTTTAAAAGCTGCTCTGAACGAATCTGAAATGTCTGCCTTTGACCCAAAACCTGGAACGGGGGGAGAAAAAAAAGGCAGATTCACATCTCATCAGAGGAAAAACACAGACGAGACTGCATCTCTCTCTCTCTTTCTCTCTCTCTCTCTCTCTCTCTTTCTCTCTCTCGCTGCTCCTGACCTCTCCATGGAGACCGCCAACTAAAAATGTGCCCATTCATCTCAGTTAGACGTACAGTAGCTCCAGCCGTTATGATACACTGAATACAGACTCGCCGGCTGGATTCGAATACACACATCTGAATCATTCCTAAGGCATATTACAGGGTTTTTACTTTCCTCTCATCTTAAACTGGAGCTGATCTTATTGCTTTCACACACACACACACACACACACACGTCTGGTGATGAAACACTGAGCAGTTATAAACCTTTTCCTAAAATAAATGCAAAATTCACACAAGATTTTTTTTTCTACATATGACATAAACGTTTTCATCATAAAATACACTGTCTGGCCCCCAAAAAAAACAATAGCTGCTCTAATATTTCATTCTTTCTTTCTTTGATTCCGTTCTGCGTCGATTGTTTTGTCCTTCCTTCACCACTTTCTCCCTTCCATCCTTCATCATTTACCATCTCCTTATTTCTCTTTCCTTCCTTCCTTCCTTTCCTTTCTCACAATTACCTTCTCCATCCTTCCTCACTTTCTTTCCCAGTCCTTCCTTCCTGGCCAAATCAATTTGCTTTGATTGCCAGCCATGGCATCATTTGCGGGAAGCTCATGCAATGTCACAACATTTCTTTCCATCCAGAGTCGCGTTAATTTATCTCCAAGATTTTATATTGATGATGGAAGAGTCGGGACCTCCGCGTAAAGCTTCTCCGGTACGTCCCGAAATTCCCTGTCTATGAGCTGTCTAGACTGTATGTCTCATGCTCCCTGAACCACTCCTTTACAACTTGAGTCTGATGAATCCTTGCATCGTCGTCTTGCAATATGGCGCATGCCATCAGGGAAGAAAAAACTCCGAAGATGTGATAACCTGGTGATTCAGTGCATTCAGGTCGTCATCTGACTTCATTTTTTTGGGCACATAACGTTGCTGAGCCTCGACCTGAGCGACTGAAGCAACCTCAGATCATAACACTGTCTCCAGAGGGCTTGTACAGGAGGCGCGAGGTGTGATGGATGGGTTCATCACTTCATCCGCCGCTCTTCCTGGAACCTTTTCCCATCGCTCCACAGTCTATTCTTTATTCTCCACAGCAAATTGAAGAATTTTGAAGGTGGAGCCGCTGTAATTGTCATTACTGTCACGTGTTAGAATTCACCATAACAGAACAGGCTTTTTTTTTTTTTTTTTTTTTTAAATTATTCATGCAAAATTCACTATTTTTTCTTCCATCTTTCTTCTTCATCATCTTCCTCATCTTCATCTCTACTGTTATGCCCGTTGTTTCCGTTGGTGCGCTATTTGATGAATTTTTGCTACCATGTCTCTTTTGCGTCATTGTGTCGTCTCTGTCTGCTTCCTCTGTCTGTCGCTCTCCCGTTCCTTCTCTCTAACACACACACACACACATTTTTTTTTCAGATTCTGGAAATGTCTACGTGTCTGACAATAAGAGTTAACGGTCCTGTGAAGTCCTGCCAAAGAAAACACGAAAAAAAGAAAAACATGAAAATCTTTTTTTAAATGAAAAATTTTTTTTGAAAAAGTTGTTTTTATTGTGTTAACTGTAAATAAAATTTAGATAACTCAAATCGCACACTTGTGGTACCCCGCCTCATGCATCCTCAAGTCTCCTGGCATCGGCTCCAGGTCCCTGCCGCCCTGAATAGACGGTACAGATGAAATTGCACACTAAGTTTAATTACTAATGAAACGTTCCTTTTTCACCACAGAACTGAGTAACGTAGGAAAACTTGTAAGATTGTAAGCTTGCGCTTTATTTGTAATAGTGATGGGAAGTTTGAATCATTTTAGTGACTCGGTTCTTTGAATCTCGTTCATCAAAATGAACGAATCTTT
>JAQMYJ010000037.1:34118081-34128195 GCA_030014305.1 Clarias laeviceps
TGTTGAACTCATGAATAAAATCTGCCTCATAATTACTGATGTAATGTGTTTCAAAAACATGTTATAGTGTAGAAAATACATTTAGCATTTGTAAATGATCCTAAACACCTTTAGTGCACTGGTAACACATTTGCAATACTGTAGTATAGAAGGTTTTATGTACTGTATGATATAATAAAGTATATTTGTAGTAACCACACAGTGTACTTTTTTAGTATTTGTAATTGAGCAGAAGTCTAACAGCATGTTACTGCTGCAATAAGAATCTACTCGTAGTATATTAATCATGTATTTGTAATACAGTAAAAACAGCTGTAATGCACTTATAATACATTAAATATATACTTAAAGTTCATTAATTACTGTCAGTTATGTATCTTTCAGCATCAGTGCAGTTTTCTGTTTCTAACATGCATGCGTGAAGTGTGTGTGTGAGCTCGTACTGTACTGTATCCTCGGTGTCTGTAAGTGACCTGGGTGGCTTTTTTCTCGTTTTGCTTCTGAATTAAAAAGTGTGAACACGGGAGATCCCGGATACTATAACCGAACCCGATATCCTGGTATCCGAGTCACGCGGCCTCACAACCCGTTTGTATGTTTAATGAGGTTTATTTAGCAAGCGCACTAGTTAGCAGGCCGTTCAGAGGCTCTCAGTCGCTTGCCGTGACGTGTGATCTTGTGTGATGCCGCTGCCCGAGAGACTGAAGAAAGGTGTGTGATGACCGGGTTGTAAAAACCGCTCTTTATAAAGCGCTTAGCAGGTGTGAGAGCCAGCGCGCATACAACTAATTTAGCACTTTCGACTCCCGCAGTGTGTCAGAGTGAAGATGAATGTGTGTGTGTGTGTGTGTGTGTGTGGTGCCGCTCACAAGGTCTTATCCTGACACATGCCACTGTCGAAGTCAATAATTGATTGTTTGTGATCTCCGTTTCCGTTCAGCAGCGAGCGCGGCACGTGGACCGATTGCTCTCGTTGCTCACGGTCAGGGTTTCTGTTGCACTTCACATCAATCTGGAGTTTCTGCTGCTCGTGTTCTTTCACCTCCGTATTCGGAAGCTTGTTTAACGCTTTCGGAAGGTCAGGGCCGTGTAAGAGTCAGAGGTGAAAAGGCTGTAACCGTGTTAAGGTTTCAGAAAGGTTTTAAACAAAACCTGTGTGTGTGTGTGTGTGTAATAACACACGGTGTTACACACAAGTCTGTGGTGTTAAATGAAAATAATGGATTCTCTCTCTCTCTCTTTCTGTCTTCTTCTCTCATTCTTTATCTCTCATTCTCTCTCTAGTAAAAGTGAGCCGTGAGATTATATTGATTACGTTTCTTGGATGAAATTATCCATTAAATTTTTTTTTATCAGACCTAATTTACACTTTTAATTATTTATGTAAAATCACAAATATTAAATGGACAAGAAATTGGAATTACAATTTGCTTTCTTCCTTTGAATTAATGCACGGTTGGTGCAACACCGCCACCTATTGGACTGGAGTGTGGAGCAAAAGATTGGCAGGAGAAAAAGAAAAAAGATTATTGTTTTGTACAGGACTTGATATTTAAACAGGCAACACCACAAGTTTAAAAGCTGTACAACAAATCAGACAGTAAACTGTACTGCTTTTAAATCAAATGGAATCATATTGGCATCATAATAATTTAAATGATATCAGCCTTTGAAAAATCATTAGTTTTGAAATATAAATATCATTTATATCTTTTTTTTTTTTTTTTTGGATTTTTTCCAGATTTTCTCCCTACTTTAGTCGTGGCCTATAACTCCCCGTCACTAGGGGGCTCCCACATTAAGGCTACTACTTCCATTCAGCCGGGAGGGCCGAAGACTATCACGTGTTTCCTCCGAACCGCGTGACGCCAGCCGACCGCATCTTTTCGAACTGCTCGCTCACGCACCGTTAGGGGCGGCGTAACACACTCGGAGGACGGCGCTAGCCGCTCCCTTTGCGTATGCGAGCTCACAGACGCCCCTGATTGGCTGTAGAGCCGTGATTTAATGTGGGAGCACAAAGTACCTCTCATCCCTCCCCTCTGAGAGAACTCGGCCTATCAGCTCTCTCTAGACCTCCAGCTGTGAGAGGTAACAGCATCACCCGGGGATCGAACCAGCGATGTCCGGATGATAGGGCGAATTTATATATTTTAATTTTTAAATTAATCTTTCAATTAAAGATTTTTCTAAATTATATCAGACAGCTGATGTAATTCAAATTATTATGATAAAAAGGCCAAAATCCTAATTGAATCTTACTTTGTTAAACATTTTTAAATGTTATTATTATTATTATTATTATTATTATTATTATTATTGATATTATTATTATTATTATCATTATTATTAGATTCTGTGGAGTCCCAAGTAAAAAAAAAGGTATGCTAAGTATAATAAATCCTAGCATGCCAAAGCATACTTACTGTAAGTGTACTTGCTCCAGATTAATGACTTGTACACTTGAAGTTTGATATTTTGGAACAACTAATTTTGTCCTAAGTGTATTTAAGTTGTAATTAAATTGTACAAAAGCACAATTTTAAGTGTATTAAGTATACTTTTGTGTGCTAAAGTGGAACAACTTGAAGTACACTTAGTACAGTATATGGCTGTGTGTGTACTAACGTACATACCTGATGGTAATTAATGAAATGTAAGTATATATTTAATGTATTATAAGTACATTTCAGCAATTCTTACAGTGTTACAAATACATGATTAAAATACTATGAATATATTTTTATTGCAGCAGTAACATGCTGTTAGACTTCTGGCCAATTACAAATACTAAAAAAGTACACTGTGTGGTTACTACAAATATACTTATATATAGTTTATCTGTGTTCAACAAAACGTCAGGTCTTACAAACACACAAACTCAATTTTTCTTTTCAGTAGCACAAAGACAGACATTAGTATTATAATATACTGGTACAGTATTGGTTTAAACCTGGTGTGTTGATTTAGCAACAACACATTAGACAATACAATCTATAGTTTAATTTTAAATTACCTAACAAAAACCATGAAATTTACCTCATGCCGATGAAAATAAAATAATAACGATACGAACTAACGCACGCAATGATGCAGCTTCCAGCTGTGAATTCAAACTAGAAGCGGAGAACTGGGGAGCCAATCAGAGAACAGACAGTCCGAATCTGCCCGCCTCCAGTTTCTGATTGGCTGGTGTTGCATCGATTCTAGTTTCTGATTGGCTGGAATAGTTACAGAGTTCTAACGCTGCTGCAGTTCGTGTCAGTGTCGCTTTATGACAGTGAGCACAGAAGAGTGAGTGCAAACAAACATATATTATTAAGTGATTTTCAGTGCGCAGAAAGAAGTTTGAGAGCGCGCACGCTAGGGAGATTCAGCATCTTTAAACTTTATTATTTTTATTATTTTTATTATTATTATTATAAATAATAATATTATGTAATTTCTATACATTTGTGCAATGATTATTTGGAGCATATTTTTAAAAAATATACCAAAAATAGATTGAAAAACAAAGTTTAAATATAAGTGTGCTTTGGAAATTAGACCAACCTTTCACTTAAAGTATATTTTCCAATAATATATTTTTGGAAAGTGCACTATAATACAATTATTTTTATGTATGTTTAAAGTTTAATTCCAAAATTTGGTAAAACTTTGTACTTTTTATATATTAACTGATGGTACAACTTTTAGTATATTTGCAATGTATTATCGAAGATTTCAATATATTTGTAATACACTAAAGTGTATGGAGGTGTCATACAATGCGTATTATTTAACATTAACCTGATGTGCTGCGGTTAGACCAAATTGTAAAGTGTGAAATGCGCACGAAACTTTTTAACAGCTCACATTTCTTATTGGAACTTCAAAACAAAAGGCTGAGCAGGCCACGCCCACAAACAACAGCACTGTTAGTCACCCTACGCCCACAAGCAACCAAGTCCATGTGACTTCAACCAGTACAGTATTTCTGTTATATAAACTGATATATATACAGTACTGTGTGTGTATGTGTGTGTACAGTATATATAGTACCAGTCAAAAGTTTAGATACAAGTTTGGATTTATTTTCCATAGTTTAGAACAACACTGGATTTTTTTTTCCCAGTGAAATAACATTATGTAATTAAGTTCCAAAAACCAAAACAGTCAGTTGTTATTTTAAGACACTGTGGTCAGCCTTTATGGATCAGTTCTTGCGAGAACAGTGTTGTGTCGAGTGCATTTGCAAAACCCATCAAGCTCCAGGATGAAACTGTCTCTCATGAAGACCTTCACAGGAAATGCAAGACCAAAACTGACCTCTGCTGCAGAGGAGACGTTCATTTAGAGTCACCAGCCACAGATTAGAGCCGTTATGAAGGATTTACTGAGCAGAAGTAGAAGAAACATCTCACTATCAACTGTTCAAAGGAGATTATTGTGTATTTTGGATAAACGCCTTCAGCATTGATTTAAAATGTAAAGAGAAATAAAAACCTTTAGAAGTTGTGTCCAAACCAGCATTAACCTTTTCAGCACTTTGAGCTACAGTAGCTCCTGTGTTGGATCAGACGAAACGGTCCAGCCTTCACTCCAGATGTGCACTGGCCCTGTCGCTGGGTTTTCCTTTTCCAGTACTGTCTGTCCTGACCACTGCGGACCGGGAACATCATCCAAGACCTGCAGTTTTGGAGCTGCTCTGACCCAGTCGTCTAGACGTCACAATTTCCCATTAAACTATTTTGCTGAATTAACTGTAGAGGATAAATGCAGAACTTGCAGCTTGTGAACAGATTGAGTGATTAGCGACGCGAACATGATGAAACCCAGTAGGAACTTCTCTGTCTCTGGTGCTATGGGCAGTGCCACCTCCTCCCCACGGAGACCACGGTGTCCTCAGAGAGAGAGAGAGAGGGAGAGAGAAAGCACAAGAGACAGTGTGTGTGTGTGTGTGTGTGTGTGTGTGTGTGTGTGTGTGTTAACCGGTGACTCAGAAAGGAATGTATTTATAGCCCGTGTGCTGCTCTTGGCAGGTGTAAACTTGAAAGAAGCTCCATAGCTCAAGTCTTCTCTCTCTCTCGTTCTTTCTCGTTCTCGCGTTCAGACACACATGCTGCGCAAATGCACAGTTAACACCACAGTAATGCTGCAGCAAACTGCCCGAGCACAAACATAACTCTCACATTCATCCGGGCAATTCTTAAGTCTTTATTGGAACGGTCTGCGGGACTGGGTTATGATCAGATGCAGCGTCGGCGCGGCCGCTCGCGAGACCTCATCCATCACAGTCGGAGGGAATTTCCATCCATCTGTTCTTCCCGACCCACCTGTCCCCTGTGCTTTATTACTCAGTCCACGGGTGGCTCCAGGTTTTTCTTTGCCCCAGGGATGCGACCGGGATAAACGCTTCCCTCGTAATCATGCTGTCTTACGTGTCCACGCGCAACCCGGGAATCCTGCTTCCACAGAGAGGAGAGAACTACAGAGAAAAGTCTGTTTCTGCACTGAAAATAAAGGCTAAGCGCTTTCCACTGTAAAAATATCAGAAAACCAAACATCCTGCAAAAGAAAACAGTTTAAAGCATCGTTATTGAGGTTGGGAGGATATGTTTTTTTTTAAATATGATTCGATAGACATTATGATGTTTTTGATATGATGCAGTCTCGAGGTTCAGTGACAACAGTGTAAAACAGCAGAATATCTGCACTTTATTCCTCTACTTTCTCATTTCAGGCCTAGGAGTGAGTGAGGAAGGGAGGGAGTAGAGGAGTGAGTAAGTGAATGAGTGAGTGAGTGAGTGAGTAAGAAAGCAATTAAGACTCAATGAGTAATCGACTGAGATTAAATGAGTGATTGGGTAAATGAGTGTGTGAGTAAGTAATTGATTAAGAGACACAGTGAGTAAATGAGTGAGTGAATATTTAGGTAAGTGAGTAGGTGAGTGAATGAGTGAGTGATTGAGTCATTGACTGAGTGAGCACATGAGTGAATGAATGAGTGACTAAATGAGTGAGTGAGTGAGTGAGTGAGTGACTAAATGAGTGAGTGACTAAATGAGTGAGTGAGTGAGTGACTAAATGAGTGAGTGAGTAAGTAACTAAATGAGTGAGTGAGTGAATGACTAAATGAGTGAGTGAGTCAGTAAATGAGTGAGTGAGTGACTAAAGGAGTGAGTGAGTGAGTGAGTGACTAAATGAGTGAGTGAGAGAGTGGGTGAGTGACTAAATAAGTGAGTGACTAAATGAGTGAGTGAGTGACTGAATGATTGAGTGACTAAATTAATGAGTGAGTAAATGAATAAGTGAGTGAGTAAGTGACTAAATGAGTGAGTGAGTAAATGAGTGACTAAATGAGTTAGTGAGTGACTAAATGAGTGAGCGAGTGACTAAATATGTGAGTGAGAGAGTGGGTGAGAGACTAAATAAGTGAGTGACTAAATGAGTGAGTGAGTGACTGAATGATTGAATGACTAAATGAGTGAGTGAGTACATGAGTGAGTGAGTGACTAAATAAGTGAGTGAGTAAATGAGGGAGTGAATGAATGAGTGAGTAAGTGAGTAAGTGACTAAAGGAGTGAGTGAGTAAATGAGTGAGTGAGTGACTAAATGAGTGAGTGAGTGAGTGACTAATTGAGTGAGTGAGAGAGTGGGTGAGTGACTAAATAAGTGAGTGACTAAATGAGTGAGTGACTGACTGAATGATTGAGTGACTAAATTAATGAGTGAGTAAATGAGTGAGTGAGTGAATAAGTGACTAAATGAGTGAGTGACTAAATAAGTGAGTGAGTAAATGAAGGAGTGAGTGACTAAATGAGTGAGTGACTAAATGAGTGAGCGAGTGACTAAATATGTGAGTGAGAGAGTGGGTGAGTGACTAAATATGTGAGTGAGAGAGTGGGTGAGTGACTAAATATGTGAGTGACTAAATGAGTGAGAGAGTGGGTGAGTGATTGAGTGAGTAAATGAGTGAGTGACAAAATTAGTGAGCGAGTGACTAAATGAGTGAGTGACTAAATGAGTGAGTGAGTGACTGAATGATTGAGTGACTGAATGAGTGACTAAATGAGTGAGTGACTAAATGAGTGAGTGACTAAATGAGTGAGGGACTAAATAAGTGAGTGAGTGACTGAATGATTGAGTGACTGAATGAGTGAGTAAATGAGTGAGTGAGTGAGAGAATAAGTCAGTGAGTGTGTGAATTAATGAGTGACTTGAGAGCACATGTGAATGCGTGAGAAAATAAATGAGTAAATTACGGAGCATATGAGTGAATATTTGAGTGAGAGAGTAAATGTGTGAGTGAAAGTACTGCAGGTGCCGTCAGTGAAACAGTGCAGATTGGAATTACACACAAACACCCACAACACAAATATACCCTGAAACACACACACACACACACACACACACACAGAGAGTGGGGGGAGCTCGGTTTTATTTCAGAACCTGCAGTCAGTCAGAGTGCTTATTACTGCCTGCCTGACATCTACACTGTATGTGTGTATGTGTGTGTGTGTGTGTGTGTGTGTGTGTGTGTCTGTGAGTGTGTGTGTTCCTTTTCTTTCTGTTCTAGTGCACTTCCTCTGACCTGTCACACCACTGCCAACCTGCATAGAACTCACTGCAGGAGTGTGTGTGTATATGTGTGTATATGTGTGTATATGTGTGTGTGTGTGTGTGTGTGTGTGTGTGTGTGTGTGTGTGTCACAAACAATGACTTGTTCACTGAATTATCATCTCTGATGTTCAGGTTTGCTAACAACTGAACCAGCGTTTTAATAGTGATGCACTTTAGCGTTCAGACGGACGAGAAACGAAGCCGAACGCTAGAGTTTAAGATTCACGAGGAGAAACAGCAGAACGTACGCGGGAACGAAGCTGAAGTAAATGAGACCCGAACCCCGGGTCACGCGGTCGAGCTGCTCGTGGCCCGTCTTGATTTTGATCTCTGACCTGCGAGACGTGTGACAGCTGAGACGACCTGGCAGATGGTGAAAGTGAGTCTGGGTAAGACGAGAGCTCCATTGTCTTATTGTTGTTCTAAATAAAGCTGCCTGATTAAACTTTCAGGGCCTGGACATGTAGCTCCTGCAGCTCGCTCTGAAGGGGGGGTGGGGGTGTGTGGGGGTGTGTGTGTGGGGGGGGGGGGGTTCTCTTGCTCGTGGAAGCCCTGAGGAGAGACGACCTGAGTAACAATGAGAGCGATGTTTCTGAGCCGGGTGTGAGTGGGCGTGGTTACTGAGACACGTAGCTGCCTGATTGGTTAATAGAGATGGTTATGAGTCATGAGCCTCCACATTGAATCCAAAATCAATTTTTGAATGATTTATTACATTTATAATAGAGATGCAGCGGCGGGTGTTGGTTTCTCAGTGGTTCTCGCCTGCCATGAGGAAGGATACGATTTCCACCCAATGCAACAGAAATGTGTTTATTTATGGTGTTACATTATCAAAAGTTACACATACATTCAAAATGATCCGATCGGCTCCTTTTTCTCCAAACTCTGCAAGGGAATTAATCTTGAAACCCACTAATTACTCAAAACAGAATCATATAATAAAACTGTAAAGTTGGCGTATCTGTACATTTTTAGATATAAGTGAAAAAAAATTGGGGGGGGGGAACGTAAGATAGAATCAAGATGGATTTCAGAATGTTTGTCTGTTTGTTTGTTCTCGCATCACGTCAAAACTACTGAGCCAATTTTAATGGGGTTTAATTCAATGTATTTAGCCGAGCTTGAGGTAACATATAGGCTTCTTTTCATCACAATGGACCCTGGAGAAGAAAACGTGTGCTAAATTGAAATTTAATAATTTGAAACGTCCTTATATCATAAAAAAAAAAATCTAACTTGAAAAAATCTTTAGTTCATCTCAAAATTGTGTGCAATTTCAAATCTAGTTAATAAAAGCGATCTCACACCTTTATTCACGTAAACATTTTAATCCAATGCAAAATTCAGCAGATGTACAGCGATGTACTTTTTTAAAAACGGATTTTCAAGTGAGCGATTAAATTCCACGTGAACGTGAAAATCACGGGCACATCTGTGATCTAAATCGATTAGATTAGATTCACCTTTATTGTCATTGTGCAAAGTACATAAAGTGCATGAGTGGCCTATTTACAGTAAACAGCACAGTGATAAATGAGGCCTATGTGTCCATGTGTACCGGGGTGAGAATGATTTGTGTGCAGAAGGTGCAGTATATCACCATATATATATACAGTATATTACCATATACAGTATATGGTAACATACAGTATAACTGTGCAAACATTATGCAGTGGGTGACGTTATGAGAAGATAACATGCATGTGCATACTGTATAGGAATGTCTGTATGATACAATATATATACAAATTTGAATATACAGTAGAGCGATAATAAACATAAATCATGCATGGTGGATGAAGCAGTGCAATATAGACTGAAAGCGACAGTGCAGTAGTGCATTAGTTAACATGCTACAGTTATTATTCAGTCTGTTTGTGCTGCACCTGCAGCGATGGGAGGAGGGTGAACAGTCTCAGTCTTCTTGTAAACGTCCTCCACCGTGGTTCGGTTGATGTAAAACAACAAACCGAAGTTACAGTTCAGCTTGTTTGGAAAGTTCTCCAGTATCCTGGAACACAAGTGGGACTTTTCAAGTCTCCTCAGACTCTTAATATACAGGCGCTGTTGTGCGTTCCTGATCAGAGAGACGTGGACGTTAAAGCCGGGTACGCGCTGAACAACAGCTCCACTGGTGTGACTGGGAGCGTGAGTGCGATCGGCAGCGTGTCTGACTTTTAAAAGTAAAAAAAAAAACACACACACACACACACACATTGGACATCAGAATCAGCCAAGAAAAAAAAAATTGCAGTCTCTAGTTAATATACAGACACATCAGGTCATGTGATCGATATTTTCCACCAGTGAGACTTTCCCACTCTTGCTGATCTTGCGCAACATTTCCTGTCTGAATTATTGATCTTGTCATTCTCATAGCAAATTTATCTCTATTTCATTATGATAAAAGCATGTGCGTGTGTGCGTGTGTGTGTGTGTGTGTGTGTGTGTGTGTGTGTGTGTGTGCGTGAATGTTGTGGGTGTAGCCCTGCTTCAGTCCATTATACA
>JAQMYJ010000037.1:34143146-34164125 GCA_030014305.1 Clarias laeviceps
TTTGAGTGAAAACCTCCTTCCATCAGCAAGGGCATTGAAGATTAAACGTGGCTGGGTCTTTCAGCATGACAATGATCTTTGTAGTGGCTTCGTAAGAAGCATTTCAAGGTCCTGGAGTGGATTAGCCAGTGTCTAGATCTCAACCCCATAGAAAATCTTTGGAGGGAGTTGAAAGTCCGTGTTGCCTAGCGACAGCCTCAAAACATCACTGCTCTAGAGGAGATCTGCATGGAGGAATGGGCCAAAATTCCAGCAACAGTGTGTCAATAACAAAGTATTGAGATGAAATTTTGTTATTGAACAAATACCTATTGTCCACCATAATTTGCAAATAAATTCTTTAAAAACCCTACAATGTGATTTTCTGGATTTTTTTTTTCTTATTTTGTCCCTCATAGTTGAGGTAAACCTATGATGAAAATTACAGGCCTCTCTCATCTTCTTAAGTGGGAGAACTTGCACAATTGGTGGCTGACTAAATACTTTTTTGCCCCACTGTACATGAGTAGTGCTAATAATATGTTACTGATAGACTTTTTCAACTTGCTATCAGCCTTTTCAATCTGCTGTTCGTGCATCATTAGGCGGCAGCGTAACACACTCGGAGGAAAGCTGCCCCCTAATGATGCACGACCTGCAAACACCTGCAAACACCCCTGAGAGAGATCACGGCTCTCTAAGCTCCCGGCTACAGATGGCTGTAGCATCACATGGGAATCGATCTTATACAAGCTGAGGATATTGACTCGCTTAGCCTTTACTTTTGATTCCGGCAGTTAATTGTAGCAGGGTTTTTTTCCCCCCGGATTGATTTCAGGACACAAAAGGGACACTGAGGGAGTCTAATCAGATTAAGCTTCTCTCTTTCTCTATGAGGGTGAGACAAAAATGATAAGCATTCAGAATTAATTTTAATTAAATTTTTACAGAAAATAAATGCATATGCAAATGCTTTTCAATACACTTTGTCCATCTTCCGTTTAATAAATAAATTAATAAAATGTCTTAGTCTGAGCTGCGAGTCACGAATGTGCCGCTGTCTTCACGTCTTCATCAGAATTGAGTCTTCGTCCTCAGAGGCCGCTTTCAGGCGACAGAACAGGTGAAAGTCAAGGTGATGGAGTGAGATCAGGACTATAGGGAGGACGTAGACAGTGTCCATCATCATGCGAGATCACGGCGCGCTTGGACAGCAGTCCTCTGTGTTTAATCTGAAGTTTAGTCTTCAGCTCTTCAATAAGCATCTCACTGTAATGAGCGCTGTTGATTGTTGAACCTTTTTCCCGATACTGTTCCAATACTTCTGGCCCTTGAGAATCCCAGAAAAAACTGTAAGCACTGATGAATTTTCCAGCTGATCACAGGTGGGGCGTCCAGTTTTTACAGATGAACTGATGTAACACGCTCACACCTGCACAGCAGGAAAGAGGCGTGGCTTTCTATCTGATGATCCACAGCGCTCTGTCTCTATAAGCAGTACAAGGTCATGTTTAGGTGATGGGTGGAGAGACATCTTGTACTGTAACATGTAAGAGAAATCGAAACTCATCCTATGAAATGAAATAACCCTAATCACAATGTTTACATTATGACTGGATAACAATTAAGGATTTTAATAGAATACACTTTCAAGCACTTTCAAGATTTCATTATTTATTTTTATAAGTGATATTATCGCATTTCCAGCATCAAAATAGTGGTTAAAATGGATTCGTGATTTAGATATTTCTTCTAAAGAAATGTATAAACTATTCACCGTAAACATTACACACATTTCTCTTGTTCTTTTGTCTCTTAAGGAATAATAAGAACCTGAGCGTTTCATGCACACGAGTGTGAACGTGTTTGTGTGTGTTTGTGAGAATGTACTGTACGTGACACACGACACACTGCATGAATAATAAATTATATACATTTTTATATCAAATATCCCGCAGTTTTGCGGCTGCGTTCATTTCCTTCTTTTGGATTCGTTCTGGCTTTGATTTCGTGACGAGTCTTAGTCGTTCTTGAAGATTTTGCATTTTTTTTTTCCCGGAACTTGGTTGTGCATTTCATACTTTAGGACGAACACAGCATCTCATTTCAGGTGTGTGTTGTGTCGTTACACACCTCAGTTCAAAGTAAAGTACGTGCTGTACTGTAAATCTCTCTGTGGTGTTTTATACAAGGCCAAGACTGCAGACTGATTCTTTTTGTTTTTCCTCCCCTGAAATCTGAATGACTCTAATCCCCTCCCCTCCTTCTCTTTCGCTGTTTCTGATTGGCTAGTATCGCGCTCTTGGATGGCTGGGGGTATGGCTTTTCCTATTTGTGTTGTTTTTCGATCAGCATGACTCTCTTTTTGTCTGTTGTTGTTGATTTTTAATTCAAACCCAAAGATGAGTAAGATGTGAGTTGTGGAGGTGTGTGTGTGTGTGTGTGTGTGTGTGTGTGTGTGACGTTCCTGTCAGTGCTGTGTTTTCGTGTATTAAATATTGAACAGTCAGCATTTCTGTGCTATTATTGGTATTATTATTATTATTATTATTATTATTATTATTATTTTCACTGGATGTGAATGAAAAAGCATGGGCTAAACCTGTGTGTGTGTGTGTGTTCTCCAGCAGGGCCGTTCAGCCAGATCAAGTGCAGTCTCCTGGGCTCGACGTCCGACTCCAACCTCACCAAATACAGCACCATCAACAAGATCCCGCTCATCACGCTCAACTTCTCCGACAGCAACAACGACAAGCGTCCCGCCTCGCCGCCCTCCTCGGAGAAAACCATCATCGCTCCGAAGGTCAAGGACCGCACGCATAACGTCACGGACAAGGTCACGCAGGTGAGACATCAACCGACATGACTAGCACACGAGGGAGAAACAATAGGCTAAATGAACTAAAACTTGTGACACCTGCTGTTCACTTACTGCGTTTGCTCACTACATGGGGTGACTGTACTGAACGTGGTTCTGCTGGACGGGCATCGCAGAACCTCCATAGATTATGTACAGAAAACAGAAATGAGTAGTTACCTCTCGAGTCTTCTGGTCTGATTCGTTCGGTTTTTTTGGTCACGTGACTCCCATAGACGCTTTACAGCGCACAGGGAACAGAATTGAGCGGTTCTTCTCATGAGTCTTCTGGTCCGAATCGTTTTGTCACGTGACTCCCATAGACGTCAATAGCTGAATGCTGCTCATTCTGTTTATTATAATATGTCCTTAGTTGCATTGTAATATTTTCATTGCTGGAACTGTAGCCAAAATCTGTGTATGTAGACGTGTTGGGGGTCTTTTTATTGAAAATCTAACGTTTTATTTTATTTCTGATCAAAAGAACGAAACAAACAAAATGACTCAAAAAAGATTTTTATATAAATAATATATACTGTATATATTTATATATATTTATTTTTTTAGTTAGTACTGATAATTAAATGAACTGTATATTTTTAATAAACACCAGGAGAAAAATGTTTAAGTTTGAATCCCCTTAGAGGATGCAGAGGTACGCACCTTAAAATAAAAATAAATAAGAATAATGATATTACTTTGAGTCACATTAAATTGAAAATTAGTAAAATATTGATGCAACATCAAAAAGATTTAATTAGTATTAGAAATATTAACTTTTCGTGATTCTTTTTTAAAATGTTTTTTTTTTTTTTATTCATATATTTTCCATTTTATTTTATGATATATTTATTTTTAATATGGCAATCGGTGACTCAGTGGTCGTTTTCTCGCCTGCCATGCAGAAGGCACGAGTTCGATTCCCAGCCACTGGATGCAGTGCCGGTCCCAAGCCCGGATAAAACGGGACGGTTTCGTCAGAAAGGCCATCCGGCGTAAAACACGTGCCAAGTTGTTGTGCGGATCGGATGTTCCTCTGTGGCGACCCATCGACGGGACCCGCTGAAAAACTAACAACGTTTATTTTTAATATCCTCGGGTCCTCTGTCTGTCTTCGTCTCTTCCTGTTTCTTCCCCGACTCTTGGATAGCGAGGTTAGGTGGGAAGCGCACCGCACTGTACACAAGTCTTAGGCACCCTGTGTCTTTTAGTTTTTTGTTTTTTTTGTACAAACTTTGGTAGTCATAATAGTGAAGTCATAAAACAAACTTTATTTTATGACTTCATTATTAAGTGAGTACAAATAAACATATCTGGTTTCCAAACAGTACTCCAACAAAAAATATATATAATCTTACAGGAAAATATGTGTAGGCCAGAAATGAAAGCAGCATGTTATGTAAAAGAAAAACAATATTCTGTGTTTTGGGTGCAACAAAGAAATCTGTTCCTGGTTCTGTAGGATGTTCAGTAAAACTAAGCAGCAAATGTCCTTAAAATGTCCTATTCGCTTTCAGGGGAAAGAAAGCCACATTTGAAGGAGCCTACAAAACCGAGAACGCCTTAGTCGCGATGTTCTGACGTAATCAGGCTGCAAATGCGTCCTTCAAAGAATGCGGCCTGTGAATTGACACAACTGACTGTGAATTGATTCACTATGACGATACGATTGACATGCTTGACTACGATTGCTCTCACTGAAACAGTTAGACTGCTTAAATAGATTGTAGAGAGGAGACATGAGCCAGAGTTTCACCCAGAGATACTACGGCGAGATCATTTTTATTTAATGGCAGAAAAAGTTTGCATGGCTGTGTGAGCGCAGCTCTGACTCGACACCTCATTCTTTGGGAATAAGATAAAATATATATATAAAAATCAGGCAGCGGCTCTGGCGATGAGCAAACACCATATCACAGAACAAACACAATCAAAGTCCAAAAACGTGGGAAAACAGTCGGAGTACGAGAATAAACAAGGGACTAGTCTGAGAGTTTACTTTACGCGGTGTTGTGTGCAGAGCGAGTGAGTGAGCGCTTGAACAGGGGAGTGACGGCTCACACTCTGGGGAACGAGATCCTCTCAGTGAAGCCCAGGGCTGGAAATTCTAGTCGTGTCCAAATTTGGAGTTTGCTGGGGATCTTGGGAATTGTAGTTCTGTACAGATACAGATTCAGGCTGTGATTTCTGTGGCGTTGGGTCATTCACTATCCCTACACCCAGGGTACATCACACACACACAAGGTCTTCTGCAAGTTATTTCTTGTTCAGTAGATACGTTTCACTGCTCATCCAAGCAGCTTCTTCAGTCTAAGGTTAGTTGCTGCGTTGGATCCTACAAGAACAAAAGGATCGTCCCCTGTCTGAATGGCTTGGTGAGGGGGTGGTGGTTGGGGTTGGGGGGAGTCTTTAATGTGCAACGAGTAAGGGGGGGTCCGTAAGCGTGGCTCTCCTGGTGGACTTGTGAAGAGGACTTGATCTTCCTGGGGATGGATGAAAGGGCAGCATGAAGAACCCGGACCCTGGAGGTGCAAGACGACGGCGCTAAGCATTAAGCAACCGCCAAAAATAAGTATCATTGACAAATATATATATATATATATATATATATATATATATATATATATTTAAATTTCTGATACATTTCCCACGATGGAGGTCATGTGACGTTGGGAAAATGAATGATTACAATTAGAACTAATTCCATTCGAGTTGACAAGTATGTACATAATTAATCGTTTTTTTTCCTGCAAGTGCACAAATTCAATTATATCTCAGTGCACCCTGAAATAATTGAATCTGTCAAAGTCACCCATCAAAGTCGGTGGGCGGGCTCTAACATTGATCTACTCAAAGTGAACGCTTTGGGCTGCTTTTTCCAAACAACAAGGCCTTCTCCGTTTATGGTCATACACAATCTCACGATGAATGAAAGATTTTTTACAGTTAAAAGGCTTTACATGAGTGTTTTAAACAGGAAGGAAGTTCCAGCGCTTCTCAAATGCTCCGACCTGGGCCAGGATAGAGGTATTCTGAATATTCCGAGTATTCTGGTTTCCTCCCAGAGTCCGAAGTCATGCAGATAAGTCTAATTGCCGTTCCCATAGTGTGTGTGGGTTTGTGTGCCCTGTGATGAGTCGATACCCTTTCCAGTGTCTCCCAGGCCCCCGTGACCCTGTACAGGATAAGCATATAACACATGAAGGAATTTCATTCAATGCGTTTGAGGTTTTAAAATGTTGCGGTTCATCTGTAATCCAACGCCCTAAAGTTATTTGCTAAAATTATTGTTTTAAATTTGTGACAAAATCGGAAAAATCTTTATATAAATTTGATATTCATAATACCAAGATACAAATCGAATCAGCATTAAGGTTCAGTATCGTGATGATATCGTATCGGCCGGTCCCTGTTGATTTCCGTTCCTAGTGAAACGCCACACGCCGAGTCCTCGCTCACATTCATCAGGTGTTATGCTCAAGTGTCGATGCTTAGTCCGATCTAATTTCCCCTTTATGGATGAAGACGCTTTTGGGACACTCTGTAGAATCACAGGCTCACCAGAACACTAAATCTATTAAATAATTCAGACTCGAAGACGTCTCTAACACGCGTCAGTCCTCAAGATAAACCCGATGTGTCTTCAGGTTACTGGATTCAAGAGGCTTTAAATAAACCATCAGAAACAAACATGCACGCTGTTAATCTCTCTCTCTCTCTCGCAGACGCTCGTTTTGTCAGCTCCCTGTTTCATGGGCGTCCCTACTGTGTTCCCGTGATTGTTTGTTTGCTCAGTCGTTGCGCGCCCGTAACCAAGCAGATGGCATTTATCACACGCAGATGGCCGGGTTCATCTCTTCAGCTCATAGCGTTTTTATCAAAGCTTAAGAGTTGGACACTTATTAAACTACACCTCGGGGCCTGGTGCTTGGCGCCGGTTAAAAAAGATAAGCTGAGCGTAATTCTCTCTCTCTCTCTCTCTCTCTCTCTCTCTCACACACTCTCTAAAACTGTCTCACACGCACTCGTGATAGAATACGAGCCTTTAACGAGTGTAATATACACACCATCAAAGATGGCTGCATTAACAGCAGGTCGAGAGTTTTGTTGAAATGGAGGCGAAATGTTCGCAATCAGAACCTCATCATGTGTTTATTATTGCTACAAGATGTGTGTGTGTGTGTGTGTGCATGTACAGACTCTCAAAGCAGGAGTCAGATACAGTCATTTATAACACTGTGTTCATTAGCACAGAGACAAGATCGTCCCGCTCCACTGGATACGAAACAAAAAAAACATTGAAAATACAAAAATAATATACACACATGGAAGCACGTGCGCGCACACACACACACACACACACACACACACATACATTATAACACCTCCATATTGGGTTTGGAGTTATTGTGTTTAATTATTCACGTCTTAATGCTTTATTTATTCAGAGGAGGAACGCTGCCAGCCGTACACCCTCACACACACACACACACACGCACACACACACACACACACACACACACACAGAGGGATCATATAACACACATTAAATTGTGTATTCAGAGTGACTTAAACACTGAGGGGTTCACAATCAGAATGCACTAGCGCCTGTTTTCTCCCGAGTTCAAGAAAATGTTAAAATTGCCGCTACTGCCACCTTCTGATCTGTCAGCGATAAAACAGCATTTATAGTTCGATGTTAGATTTTTTTCCCCGTACACACAGCAATAAAAACAGAGTTAGAAAGACGTGTCTTAACGATTAACCCAGCGTCATGCAGACAGAGGCGAAATTGCACTGCACTTTGGCTGTAGAATTTACTTTAATTAACTTTTAGAAAAGACAAATACATCATTTTTTCGATATGATCTCTTTGCTTTGTCAGTCTGTCAACAAGCTTTCGTGTTCCCTCATTAAAAAAATGATTCATGCTGAGCCACGAATGCACCGCTGTCTTCAGTTCTTCATCAGAAGTGACTCTTCGTCCTCGTAGGGCTGCTTTCAGGGGATCAAACAGGTGATGGAGTGAGATCAGGACTATAGTGAGGACGCTTTAACACCTCAGAGTGTCGACAGCGTGAGCAGAAGTGTGTTGACGTCCATCGGATATCAGTCCTCTGCGTTTAATGCGAATTTTAGGCTTCAGCTCTTCAATAAGCGTCTCACTGTTACGTGCGCTGTTGATTGTTGAACCTTTTTCCTGATAATGTTCCAATACTTCTGGCCCTTGAGATGAGAATCCCCGAAAACTGTAAACATTGATGAATTTTCCAGCTGATGGTCGACTTTTGAACTTTTTCAAAAGAACCGTTCCGTTCACTCTCAGGCTCGCAGTGATGAATCCGTGTCTCGTCACCAGTGATGATTCTCACCTTCCTTAGAGCATCGGACCAAGTTTGGTTTGCAGATATCCGAACACTTCTGTTTTTACGCTCTTCTGTGAGTTGTTTCGGCACCAGGTCCACCCACGGAAAATACAAATAAATAAAAACTCACTGCACGCTTCTCTTCAACCATTTCTGCTCACACCGCAGTTACCAGTGAACTGATGCAACACATTCACACCTGCACAGCAGCGACCGGGGAGACGGGAGCCTCGAACGGAAAGCGCTGGTCAGACGGTGTGTGCGGCCGACAGGAGGTTTAATATAACCGGATCATTTTTGACTCACTTTAATGAAACGTACAGCTCTAAAGTGTACTCGCTGAACCTGCCTCATACGCGTGTGTTCTGATCTGGTATCTAGGAAACACACTTTCCTCCGGTGGCTGTTGCTAATCTAATGTGAAATAGAAGTTCTGTTATATTAGACAAGCAGCGATGGGGGGAAAAAAAATACTTTGATTAAGTCAAATACGAAAGCCGGTAACAGGCCACGTGCATAATTAAACCTCACTTCTACTCGATTCTGCTTCCTGTTCGGCAGCTGGAAGAGTGTGAACTTTGACCCCGAGCCTCCAAAGTCTACAGATTAATCAGGCAGCGTGTGAGAGAGAGAGAGAGAGAGAGAGAGAGTTCTCGCAAATTCTATTTCTGACTGTTTCCTCCTGCTTTCTGTGACAGTAATTGCCGTGCCTTCAGGATCGCTCTCTCTCTGTCTCTCTCTCTGTCTCTCTGTCTGTCTGTCTCTCTGTCTGTCTCTCTCTCTCTGTCTCTCTGTCTGTCTGTCTCTCTGTCTGTCTGTCTCTCTCTCTGTCTCTCTGTCTGTCTGTCTCTCTGTCTGTCTCTCTCTCTCTGTCTCTCTCTCTGTCTGTCTGTCTGTCTGTCTCTCTGTCTCTCTCTCTGTCTCTCTGTCTGTCTGTCTCTCTGTCTGTCTGTCTGTCTCTCTGTCTCTCTCTCTGTCTCTCTGTCTGTCTGTCTCTCTCTGTCTCTCTGTCTGTCTGTCTCTCTGTCTGTCTGTCTGTCTCTCTGTCTGTCTCTCTGTCTGTCTGTCTCTCTCTCTGTCTCTCTCTCTGTCTCTCTGTCTGTCTGTCTCTCTGTCTGTCTGTCTCATTCTCTTCCGTTCCGTTTCTTTTCCCTCCTTCTGTCTCGGCTGCTGAGAGAACACAATGCCTCTGGTAATTATCTCAACAACACTGGGGTTGCCTGAAGGATCTCTTCCTCCCCACACACACACACACACCATCAAACTCTTTAAGTGCACAACAAAAAAAGCTCTCTGCACAACTAATCTCAGGTGTCTGGGGGGAAAATGGGTTTCAGCACAGCACTTTTTCTCTCTCTCATACTCACACACACACACACACACACACACACACACACTCCAGTCTACATAGCCAGGTAGTGTGTAAAAAGCTAACTCGCATGGTAGCGGTGTAAGCGTACAAATTAAAATGTCGGAATTGAAAATCAGAGCTCAATGTCAAGTGCTGCTTTGTTTCATGTCATTTCTGCAGAATTATATTTCACAAACAAAACTACATTCCAAACCGAAACGTTAAGCTAAACAGTTAAGCAGAAAAAGTTCAACCACCCTGTGCCAAGTTGTTGTGCGGATGAGATGGTCCACTGTGACGGGAGCAGCGGAAAGACTAACAATAACATGTTAAGAAATGACTGTAGAGTCTGTAAACACGTCAAGGATCTGAAAAATGTAACTAAAGCAATCAGGGATGGGAATCACCAGGGACGACCCGATACGATATTATCACGATTCCATTAATATTGCGATCCTACTGTATAAGTATCAAGACTTTATAAAAACTTTTTAAAGTCTTTTTTTTCCAATTGTGTTTGAATTTTAAGACCTTTAAAAAAATAAGTCTAAAGTTTTATACCTTTGTTCAGCAACTTCACTAAACATGAGGAATTAAGTTTAGATTTTAATTGTCTTTATTTGTGAAATTCTTTATTCTTTGCAGATCCTAGTTTTTTTTTTTTTTTCCTACGCTGGGATCAGAACACAGGGTCAGCCATTATACACAACCCTGGAGCAAACAGGGTTAAGGGCCTCACTCAAGGGCCCAACAGTGGTAGTAACCCTGGGCCCTGAACCACCGACCCTCAAGTCAAAGATGTAATTAAATAAAATTTTAACTGAGCACTACGTATCTATATTATGTCATCTGTCGTAATTATTATTTCTAAATAAATTCAACAAATAATTCACTTGCAATACACGGGATGAAAATGTATAAAATAGTTCAGAGTGCGCCACCTGTAGGATTATAAAGGAAAGGCGACATGTTACCACCTCCAATATGTACTATATCATTCAGAACTTATTTGTATTATGTTACATGAGCATGTTCTCTTCTTGACATGTCTATCCACTGCACAGCATCAGAACATTTATACTGGATATTACTATATACCATATTTTTATTACCTACTACACCAGTATAAAACAGTATAACACATTGGTATTTATTATAAATAGGCCACTCACTTATGCACTTCTGTTTAGATGCTAACTGCATTTCATTGGTTCTGTACATGGACTTTGCACAGTGACAATAAAGCTGAATCTAATCAAATGGAATCTAATCGAATGGAATCTAATCGAATGTCTCCAAAGTCTCCAAACTCACCGAGTGCGTGTTGATCAGTTGAGGGCGCCGGCTCGCTCAGCTTCTAATGCTCGAGACTAATTTGTTCCCCCATGTGTTTTGAGACTGGTGTAAGTGTGTGTGATGAGTGGGTTTCAGAGTAAATCGGTCGAACGCACCTTTTGATAACGTAACACAATAAATACACGTTTCTGTTTCTGTTGCACCACCTGGAAGCTCGTGCACTCGGGACACAATCGATTCTATCCGAAGCTGATTGTTCTCAGCTGATCAAGCTGAAAACCATAAATGAATAATGTATAGTTTAACCATAAACTATAAATGTAATAAATCATTTAAAAGATCGATGTTGGAGTCAGTGTGGCGACACGTGAAACTTGTTTTCGACCCCATCACTAATAAGAATTGATGATGTACTAATTTGATGTTCTAAACCCTGATCTATTTGTTCATCCGACCTGGGCAGAGCCGAGGCAAAAGTCCAGAGGATGGAGTGTGTTTCAGGTTGGATGAGTGTGTTAAGTGTGTTAAGCGTGTTGTACAGTACAGTGGCGTAGTGCTTAGCGTTGTTGCATTCCACCTCCAGGGTCTGGGTTTGATTCCCATCTCCAGTCTGAGTGCAGGGAGTTTGCATGTTCTCCCCGGGTTTCCTTCGGGTACTCTGGTTTCCTCCCACAAGACATGTCCAATGATTAGGCTACCTGGCGTTCCCAAATTGCCCGTAATGTGTTAATGTTGAACGGACGTCCCACCACGGTTGTAAAAATTGGAATTGTTAATCACCTTTGGTCGCTAGTTGGACTACAGAAGTTTCTAGATAGATGAATGGACAGTGTAGTGAGGGTTACTGGTTGGGGGTTAGGTTTGTTAGGAGCTGTTGGAAATGTTCCACAAAATTAAACCCATGAAGAAAAAGTATGACGTGTAGTTCTTCACTCACAGGAAGTAGAGACGGAATCAACACTTTGGTATAGAAAAGTAATCAACCTCATTCACTCTGTCTGCTCTTACTAGGTGTTGTCTTTGGGTGCGGACGTACTTCCCGAGTACAAGCTCCAGACGCAGCGCATGGACAAGTTCACCATCCTGCACTACAGCCCGTTCAAGGCCGTGTGGGACTGGCTCATCCTGCTGCTGGTCATTTACACGGCCATCTTCACGCCGTACAGCGCCGCCTTCCTGCTCAACGACCCCGAGGAGAAGGAGCGGCGCGTCTGCGGCTACTCGTGTAACCCGCTCAACGTTGTCGACCTCATCGTGGACATCATGTTCATCGTCGACATCCTCATCAACTTCCGCACCACGTACGTCAACGCCAACGACGAGGTGGTCAGCCACCCGGGCAAGATCGCCGTGCACTACTTCAAAGGCTGGTTCCTCATCGACATGGTGGCCGCAATTCCCTTTGACCTGCTCATATTCGGATCGGGATCAGAGGAGGTCAGGAGCGTCGTCTCGTTGTGTCACTTGTGGTACCGTCTAGTTTAATACTCGATGAAGCAACAGCAACTTCTAAAAACGATGATATTTTTATCAAATGTCAAAATCACAAGTTTAGATTACGGGGAAAAAAATATTTACGTTACTCTGTCCTGACTACGCCGCGAGTCTTTCAGAACTGTCATCACTCATGTGTGATTCTGATGAACCGAGCTACAAAGTCAGGTGTCGTGATGGGAACCATCATAACACACCCTTATGTTTAAAAGAAAACACAGCTCAAGTGTTGCGCGCGCTCTAATCTTTATAACAGCCGACTGGAGTTAGCACTTATAAATGTTGATATAGGTTTACATCAGTGAGCGCTGAACTTGTACAGTCATAAACGTTCCGTATAAAAATACACCATCCACCAAACTCAGATCCAAGTTTAGGCTTTTTTTTCTCCTCTCTTAAATGATTCATGCGACGTACAGTATGGGAGTTTAGCGTTACATCACGGCACAGCGCTGTTCAAATCTTTGGACTGAAGGTGTTGATTAATTCTCGTAAACAGCAGATCTGTCAGTGTTAGTGCTAAAATCGCAGGTTTAAATGAAAGCTTATTTTTTCTATAGCGACAGCTTAGAAATTATACATTATACATTATATATGTAGGGATGTGTATGGTGAGGTTTTCTCTTAAGAAGACATTTATACTGTGTATACAGTTTTTTTAGATAAAATTTAGGTTAGATGCTCATTTATTTAGCATGTTTGTAAGGAGTCACGAGTGTTAGATTTTTTTGCAAAAAGAGTTTTATGACAAGTCCTCCAGGATTGAGGATTTCGCAGTTTCCCTATGAAGGAAGAGGCCCGTTTTTTAAATTTTGCTTAACATACAAGACCTAAAAACAACCTATAAATAAATAAAAAGTGTCATTCTTTTATTAAATAAAGAAATAAATAATTGCTGTAGTTTGGCACGGTGGATTAGTGGTTAGCACTGTCATTTGTGAGTACAGTACCTCCAGGGTCTGGGTTCGATTCCCACCTCGGGGTCTGTGTGCATGGAGTTTCCTCCGCCGGTTTCCTCCCACAGTCCAAAGATGTACAGAACTGGCATTAACAAATTATCGATAATGTGTGTGTGCCCTGTGATGGATTGGCACTCCGTCCAGGGGGTCCCCTGCCTCGTGCCCTAAGTCTCCTGGGATGAGCTCCAGGCCCCTCGCAAGTCTGTATATACAGGATAAAGCGGTATAGATGATGAGTGAGTGAATTGGTATAGTACACAGTCTGGACAAAAAAAAGCTGTTGTTTCAGAAAGGTCTGCATCAAGCAAAGAAAGATTAAACAAAAGAACTGTCTAAAATATTATTATTATTATTATTATTAAATAAACTGGAAGTTATGAAGTGCTGAACCGTCAACTTCCATTCCTTTATAACAGCATGACGTCTGTCCTTTACATGTTGAAGAGATAAAATGCTTTGATTGCTTTTGAGTTGATTCCATGAAACCGAACCGCTCTCTCTCTCTCCTGCACCAGACCACGACTCTGATAGGTCTCCTGAAGACGGCCCGGCTGCTGCGACTGGTGCGTGTGGCTCGTAAGCTGGACCGCTACTCCGAGTACGGCGCCGCCGTGCTCATGCTGCTCATGTGCATCTTTGCGCTGATCGCTCACTGGCTGGCGTGTATCTGGTACGCCATCGGGAACGTCGAGAAACCCTATCTGAAGCACACCATCGGCTGGCTCGACAACCTCGGCATGTCCATCGGCAAGGTGTACAACTACAGCGACCCGTCCTCGGGACCGTCGATCAAGGACAAGTATGTGACGGCGCTGTATTTCACTTTCAGCAGCCTGACGAGCGTCGGCTTCGGGAACGTCTCGCCGAACACTAACTCGGAGAAGATCTTCTCCATCTGCGTCATGCTCATCGGGTGTAAGTAGCGGGACTGTCCATAGGTGGCGCTACAAAAAATTTTCGGAAATGAATGAATGAACGGAGTGAAGTAAAAAGTGAAATTTCTGGCTGTGCCTTTTTGTTTTGTTTTTTATATTTTTACCAATATGATGACTTTAGTGCAGGTTAATCTTTATCCAGTGTAATATACAGTACAACGCAAAGGAAATTATTATAATATTAAATCATTTAGGTAACAAAATTGTACAAATATAATTACAGCCGTACCTCGACATACAAGTTTAATCTGTTCCGGAGGCGAGTTCTTAAGGAGAAATTTCGTATTGTGAAACACATTTTCCCATCGGAAATAATGTAAATGCAGATAATCCGTTCCAGCCACCCAAAAATATTACCAATATTACCAATTTCCAACACTATAATCATATTTTTGAATATAAACCCAATCAAAACATTTAAAAATATAAATAGAATATGAAATAAATAGACATTAAACCTCACTTAACCTTAATTTATGATTCCTCTTGGCACCGACTGCTTAAAAAACCAAACTGAAAGCGGCTCCCTTTACTTCTTGCTACCGTCCTTGATAACATTCTTGCGACCCATGGTGCTCCATCTTCACTAAATCTTACACAAAATGCAACAAACCCTATAAAATATATGTTAACATAATTTGATTGACTTTCCACCGATGCAAAGAAGTGTTGAGCGGCGCGTGGATGTACGTACCACTCGGTTCGCCTCGGTTCATTCGCTCACATGCCGAAAATGCTTCATATGCCGAGGCAAATTTCTTGCAAAATTTCAGTTCTTAAGGCGAAAATTCGTGAGACAGTACACGTCCAAAATCCGGACACACCTTCTAATTCAGTGTTGTTTTTTTCTTTAGTGATTTATTTTCTACATTCTAAAACAATACTGGAGATTTCAAAACTATGAAATAACACACATGGAATTAGGTAATTATGTTTAGGTTATTTTAAGACATGAAGGTCGGCTGTTCTGGAACAGTTCTTGCAGGAACACTATTGTGTCGAGTGCATTTGCAAAACTCATCAAGCTCCATGATGAAACCGTCTCTTTTCTTCCCAGGAAAGCAAGACCAAAACTGACCTCTTTTAGAGTTCATTTAGAGTCACCAGCTTCAGAAATCACCAATTAACCTCAAATTAGAGCCGTTATGAAGGATTTACAGAGCAGAAGTAGCAGATATACATCTCAATATCAACTGTTCAAAGGAGATCATTGTGTATTTTGTATAAACACCTTCAGTATTGTTTTACAGTGTAGAGAGAAAAAAAAAAGAAAAAAAACTAGGAAAGACCATGGAGATAGAAGGTGTATCCAAACTTTTTGACACTTTTGAACTTTTGGTAATCTGTACTGTATATTCGGAAGAATTGATATTATATTCATTTCTTTCTCTTGAAGGGTGCCAATAATTCCAAGAGTTCCGTTTCGCCAGTGTAAGATTGTCCTTTTGAGATATGTTGACCCCTTCTCTTTGACCTTTGACCTCAGCCCTGATGTACGCCAGCATCTTTGGGAATGTTTCCGCCATCATCCAGCGCCTGTACTCGGGAACGGCGCGGTATCACCTGCAGATGCTCAGGGTCAAGGAGTTCATCCGCTTCCATCAGATCCCCAACCCGCTGCGGCAGAGGCTGGAGGAGTATTTCCAGCACGCATGGACGTACACCAACGGCATCGACATGAACATGGTATGCGAACAAGTACGTGTGTAAGTGTGTGTATACGTCTGGGTATTAATGTGTGTTCAATGTTCTTCTCATAGATCACACTTGGTGGCTGAGATGACATTTGGATTCTGAATAATTGATTTGGGTTGTAGATAATTGATACTTTTATTGATATTCTTATTTGTGAAGACGTATATTAGCAACAACAGAGACAAATCGCTTTGTTTATTAACTTTCTGAATATAATTTTTGATATTGGTTTAACAAGATCGAACTATCTTACAAAGTGATAAAACAGGATAATTTGTCCTTCATGTGTCAAGCCATCATATGATATCAGATGCTCAGTGATATCTCATGTCGTCATTCCTTTTTTGACAACTCGTAACTTTTACCAGTTAACAGTTACTACTATGATGTTTGTTCCCATGACAGCTTACTTTAAAACAGGGAAGTTCAGTTACACTGATGAATTGAATCGATGTGTTCATGCATTTTGGCTGAATTCCAGGCAGAAAGATGAGCAGCAATGGCACGATTATTTTATACCGTCAATTAAGGCATAATGTGCCATCAAATTATTACCACTGCCAGGAAAAATACATTTACGCCTTTATATTAATACAGAAAACATTATCTCATTACAATTGTGCCGGTCGAAAGGTGAAATATATTGTATTAGGCATCAAGGAAGCACTCAGCTCTTGAAGTTGACGTGTTTGAAGCAGGAAAAATGGGCAAGTGTGAGGATCCAAACTACTGGTTCACAAGGTGACCGGGCCCTAGCTTATCCAAAACAGAATGTCAGAATTGTGCGGTGGTTGGTACCTACCAAAAGTGGTCCAGGTAAGAACAACCACTAAACCACTGACAGGGTCATGGGCACCCAAGGCTCACATGGAGAGTGAAGGCTAGACTGTCTGATCCGATCCACAGGAGAGCACAAACTGCTGGAAAAGTGAGTGCTGGTTCTGATAGAAAGGTGTCCGAACACACACAGTTTGTTGCATATGGGCCTGCAAGGCTGTTGATCGTGTCCACCACCAACCGCTCCTACAATGAGCACCAGAACTGGACCACAGAGAAATGCAAGAAGGTCTGAGGAATCACTTTTTTTTCTTACATCTTGTGGATGGCCAGATGTGTTTGCATCGCTTAGCTTGGGAACAGACGGCACCAGGATGCATTATGGGAGGAAGGCAAAGTGGTGGAGGCAGTGTGATGCTTTGGGCAATGTTCTGCTAGGAAACCTTGAGTCCTGCTTTGGGTCATGTGGATGTTACCACCAGAAGCACTGACCTCTTACAGCAGGATAATAAGCATTGATACACTGCAAACATTGATCAGGAGTGGTTTGAGGAACATGACAAAAAGAGTTCAGGATGGTCTTCAGATTCCCCAGATCTCAAGCTAATCGATCATCTGTAGGATGTGCTCGACAATCAAGACACACTGACCCATGGGTAGCTCAGTGATTGAGGCGTTGGGCTACTGATCGGAAGGGCCCAGGTTCAAACCCCAGCACCAACTGTCGGGCCCTTGGTCAAGTTTCTTAACCCTCAACTGCTCGGATGTGTAATGAGATACAAATGTAAGTCAGTCTGGATGAGGGTGTCTGCCAAACGCCATGACTGTAATGTAAATACATCAAGGGTCCAGCTCACAATTTACATGACTTGGTGCCAGATACCACACACACCTTCAGAGGTCGATGGTCAGATCCCTTTTGGCATCACTAGTGTGTGGTTGGAGCTGAGCGACGTTTGCTCCAATAATGATAATGAGCACAAAAATCATGTGACACAAGCTGTCATGGGATCCGACATTATGGAGGTATGCAGGTTATAGTGAGAAGGTACGATGTCTAGCTTGACACATTAATGACAGGGTTGTGGGTTACGTCAACCTTTTGAATGGTGATCATGACAGTTACTAGTGAGGGGTTAAAGGTCCACGACAGGGTTATGTCAGTCTTACGTGAATTAAAAAAGAAAATTGTATCTGTATTTGAATTTCTGCTGTGATTAGAATACAAGGTTATGAACAGTTTGTGTTTTTTACGCTGATATGTTTCTGTCTCTCTCTTATCTGCTTCACTTGGATTTCAATCCTCTGGTAAGAACAGGAGGTACAAATAACTCACGACTAATAATAACTAATTGCAAGGTTTCCACCGCTTGGTTCATGTTATTCATTCATAAGACTAGATTACTTAAAGTGATGCCACTGTTTTTTCCTTTCATTCTGTAAAGGTTGCTGTGCATGTGTAATGCCATCCTAATAGACAGTAGATATATATATATATATACCAGTATATATACATACAATAATAAATAATTTGTGCACATCTTTAGCGGTGGCTTTAGGTAAACACAGCAGGGACAAATATTTAAGTGGGCGCGCTTCAATAAGAGGGGGGGTCGGAACGCCGGAGCCGACCCGGTGCTTTTTTTGCGCCGCCGACAGCCGCACTTGCCAAATGCCGTTAACCCTTTCCTTTCCAAATCTCCTCTGTCTTTCTGTCAGTGCAAAGGAGTCCAGGCTTCACTCTGTAATCTCAGTTTAGTTAGAGGTCGTGTCAGGCATTAGGCAGTTCATGAATACGGTTCAGTCGGGTGTGTTATGCATGGAACGGTAGCTCGTCTGTTTTTCTACAGATTGTAGACTCAAAGGTAAGTTTATCCTCATTTTTTGTTCAACTTAATTTTTTTTTTGTCCTAAAAATGTTTTTCTTATTTTCTTTTTTTCCCCCTACAGTGCATTTTTATCTACATAACTGATTTTTATTTCAAGACCAGGTTTTGCCAGGTCTGCAGTTTTCCTCCTGACATTGGGACTATTTTTAAACAGGCACAGTTGGCTCTTTTTTGGTGCCTTAAGGTTTTGAGTGGTTTTCATACATTAGTTTTATTCTATCTATCTACAGTATATAAATCTATATAAATAAAACAAAGGTTTCGTCTGTACATTGGTCAGAACTCGGTCTTACAATGATATCTTTACGCTTCATACATTGGAGGATCCTAAACCAGTCTGAAACAGTTATGTCTGTATGTCTGTATGTCTGTCCAGCCAGATTTTGTTCCAGCATCAAGCAAAACTGGCTGGACAGAATTTAATGAAACTTTGCCAGTCTTTAGGTATTTGCCAGACGTTTAACCTGCACCATAAATGTAAACAAAATGTTGAGTATAGTGATGGAAAGTTCGAATCATTTTAGTGACTCTTTAGAGATTCTTTGAATCTCGTTCATCAAAATGAACGAATCTTTTTTTGAGTCATTTCGTTCATTTCGTTCTTTTGATCAGAAATAAATTAAAATGTTGCGTTTTCAATAAAAATACCCCCAATACGTCTACATACACAAATTTTGGCTATAGTTCCAGTTATGAAAATATTACAATGCAACTAAGGTCATATTATAATAAGCAGAATGAGTAACTCACCTCTCAGTATCCACCGACTCAGGACCGAAAACACTCAAAGGCTTTTTTGGAAAAAAAAAACTCATTACTGTTTCCTGTTAATTACATACGGAGGTTTTGCGATGCTTTGCGCATGCGCGCCCAATAGAAAATGAACGAATCACTCTCCGAGACGACTCGTTCATCTGAGTCACGTTAAAGATTCGTTCAAAAAGAACAAATCGTTCATGAACGACCCATCACTAGTTGAGTAGAACTGAGGTTCTGAGCAGTTACTGTATGTGCCAGATTATTAATCGTAAGTTTGGACAACGTACTGCGCACGCGTCAAACTGTGGGCGCGTCTTAAATCAACTGTGACAGAATTTGTCGGAACTAACTTCTGCAGTACTTGGATCTCTGCCTGAAGTTTAACCTGCACCATAAATGAATTCAAAATGTTGAGTAAAAGTGATGTTCTGAACAGTTATGTGGTGGATTTATTAATCTACTTTAAAATAATCTACTAATGCGCTACTGTCTCAATGTAAACAAACACCTGCACCAATAGATATTAATAAGAAAAGATAACCTGAATGTTTTTCCTGGGATTAGTTCATATTTTCACTTAACAATAAAATAACAGCGCTGAAGTGGTAGAAGTGAATTTTAACGTTGTTTTAAGACAAAACTTTATCTTTATCTGATCTACTTTTTTCAATTTCTCATCTGTGATTCACTCTCCGATTACCGAACAGGGAGTGACAGAATGTGATTTCTTTGTATTAATAAGTTAGATAGAGATTCTGCTGTACAGAAAGACAGACAGACAGACATGTTCATGGGCTTCAACCTGAAATAATAATAATATCACTGATTACATTAAAGATCAGCAGATTATTTTTAGCTTTAACATTTTAACTCTTCTTACAGACTCTTTAACCGTCAACGATGTGTACTTACGATAGTATAATATACGGACAAAACATTTGTGGACACATGACCATCCATATGTGAGCAGCGCCAGAGCTCACTAATGTTCTTGTAGATGAATGAACACACGTCCACACAGCCACACAGACAAGATGTTTAGCGAGTGCAATAATGTGTCCACGAACCTTCAGCCATGTTACATTCGCAACATTAGCTCTGAGTTACACTTTATGATTGTATTATATCATATAAAATAAGGACATTTTGCTATCTCACGTGACAAGTTAGCCGTTCAGGGAAGACATTTAGAGCAAAATAAACTCTTTTGATTGTGATTACTGTGTGATTACACTAACACGTGGTGACGACGGAATAGAAATTGGACGGCTTTTGTCGAGCAGATCTGGCAACCCTGGTATAGACAAGAGAAAAGTTTTGAAAACCAAAGGACAACGCAAATGGCAACTGTGCTGATCTTCAATCTGTAAAAGCAAAGCAAAATCCAAACCTTGTAGTTATTGTCTCCTGGCTTGTAGAGATTCTTGAACTGTAAAGCCAAAAGCAGGTGCATGTTGATTTCAGCGTCACATAACCGCACATGGAGTAACTTGTTTTCTCTCTGTTCTGTGTGAATGTCTCTCTCTCTCTCCGTCTCTCTCTCTGTCTCTCTCTCTCTCTCTCTCTCTCTGTCTCTCTCTCTCTCTCTCTCTGTCTCTCTCTCTCTCTCTCTCTCTCTCTCT
>JAQMYJ010000037.1:34179451-34199271 GCA_030014305.1 Clarias laeviceps
TGTGTGTGTGTGTGTGTGTGTGTGTGTGTGTGTGTGTGTGTGTGTGTGTGTGTGTGTGTGTGTGTGTGTGTTCGTTCCAAGAAGTGTGTGATGAGAAATGGCCTTGTGGGAACATCAATGGCTCAGCACAATTTCAGGATAGAGAGGGCGGAGGTGACTGCGACAGCGACGTCACATTTGGGGAAATGGAGCAGAGGCTGGACTTGCTGCAGGAACACCTGAACAGGTGAGAGACACAGTTGAGGGAAGTCTCGCTTGTAATTGTCGCCCCCTGATGTTCACACATTGAAGTGATTTTTTTATTTTATTTTATATATATATATATATATATATATATATATATACTTTTAGTCCATTATTGGGATCTTATGATTATTATAAGCTTATGCACCGTTTATATGCTCGTGTTAAAAGTGAAGGTTTAAACGTACACATGCGCTGTCCTTTGATAATATGGCCAAAGAAATAAAAATTCCAGAATAGCTTCATTCCAATGAGGAAGTCACAGGCTGGTAGGTCCAGGACTGGCCTTGGGGTCAGGTTAGGCGGGTAAATCCTCAAACAATGCCTAAATTAATGAATCCAGGTTGCTCTTTAACGCAGCTAGAAACAAGAGAGGCAGTCGTCATTTTTCCGCAAAGCTCGACGCATTTAGAAACTTGAAAAAAAAAATACAGTGAAACCTCGGATTGCGAGTAACGTGGTTTGCGAGTGTTCCACAAGACGAGCAAAGATTTTTTATAAATTTTGACTTGGAAAACGAACAAGTCTTTTCAAAGGTAAGTGCACGTTCATTTGTTTTATTTTTACTTTATATTTTGTATTAATTATTTTATGTATTTATTTTCTTGGGCTGTGGAATGAATAATTTGAGTTTCCATTATTTCTTATGGTGAAATTTGATTTTGGTTTACAAGTGTTTTGAAATACAAGCTGCTTCCGGAATGAATTATGCTCGTTATCCAAGGTTCCACTGTATATTGCAAAGCAACGATGAGCGGGTCCAAACACCTGCGCTATATCCATCCAGGCGCACCAGAAAGACAGTGGGCACATGCATTTAAATTGAAAATACCAATGACATTGTGACAGAAGATATTATATATATATATATAAGGAAGTTATTTGCCACTTTTCATCTTAAGTTTAAGGCATCGCCACGGTTGAACCGTTTGAGATGTCAAAAATCCCTTCGCAATTTTGCATCCTCAATGTCTTGAGATCATAGTGGCCCAGTTTGGTGGTGATTGTATAAATCCCCTAGGAGGAGTATATCAAATACCATTGGGTGCATTTTGCAAACGACCCAAAATAACTGGCTTCTTGTTGAGTCCATGACATGCACAGTGAAAGTGTTTACCAGGTTTTACACGCATCTGTGCAAGTGTGCCACACCCATGCATTAGCCGCTCAGCTGCTAATGGCAGCAGATTCCAACCTGTGTACTGCATGTTAAAACCTCTAAAAGCTCTGGATGCTGGGAAGAAAAAAATCCTTAAAACAACAAGAGGGCCCATGCACACTATAATTTTATATTAATGCTTAGGCACTAAAAAAAACACACACCTTTTAAGGATTTTGACTCGTGCGGTGTGTAGAAACAAAAAGCAGCACTTTCTACCCTGACACCCACACACACCTCTCAGGCACAAAACTTGGATTTTTTTTTTGCATTACAGTTTAATAAAAGTGTAAGATTTATTAGAAGATTTATTTCTTCATTTTGATTAGACATCACATCAAAGGTTAAAAACATATATTTTAACAAGAAAAAAAATAAATCCATCTAAGACAAACACAGCACAATCCAGCGATGTAGGAAATGAATGTTTGTGTCCGGTGTGTCCATTGAGATCCACGCGTGTACCTTACTTCCGTATCTCGGACACAATTCACTATGTCAGTATTTCAACACCGCAGTGTAACTAGTGCTTATTAACCGAGAGAAGCGCCGCTCACGTGTCCTATGTGAAAAAACAGCGTCCCACGTTTTCTGCTATTCGCTTTTATAAATCTGCCTCCTCCTCCTCCTCCTCCTCCTCCTCAGTGTCAAAATCCTAAGTCTTATCTTTATTATAGTAATGATGTGTCTAATCCAGATAAGCGGTGCAGCTGGGGAAATAACTCATGAGATGTTTTTCACTGTTTGTGAGAGATGCTTTTACAACCCAAAAGACTTGGATAGTTGGATGGAAACATTCTGCATGTGTGTGTGTGTGTGTAGATTGGAGGTTCAGATGACGTCTGACATCCAGGCCATCCTGCAGATGCTGCAGAGACAGAGTGCCCTGGGGCCTCCAGCCTACAGCACTTTAGCCTCCAGCCCTGAATACCACAAACCAGCCATCAGAGTGCAGCCTGTTACTGCCGTACAGACACAGGTAACACACACACACACACACACACACACATACAGCTTTAACCTCTTAAAATCAGGGCCCCAGTGGAGATTCTTATCTTTTTTTTTTCTTTATTTTAAATAAACACACGTCCATTAGTCAGACTGAAAAGCACTAAATACAATCCTGGTGTTATTCTTAGTGTTCGCAGAGTCCCGATTTAGAAAACCAGCCTAGTGAGAGAGACAAACCCAAAGACTGCGCACTTCCCGCTGCCATGGAGACGACCTCCGATGCGAGCGGGATAAAAGACTCGGAGTGGGAGGCGGAGCTAAGACCGACACACGAGAGCGAGTCCTCGGCTTCCCCACGTCAGAGGGCTCTTCACCTGTCCATCAGACAGACGTCCCTCCCCGATCCGTCTCCTCACGAGGGCACGACGCCGGGACTCCACCGGCCCTCCTCTGACCCGGGGCTTCCAGGGAACAGGCATTAGGTCATCACAGAAATCCACATAATACGATATGTTTATAAGGTGTTATAACCATATCTGGAAGTAGGATACCAGAGTCGTTCCCCTCTCGCACTGGAAACCAGCGCACGCTAGACTCAGGGTACATAGTGAAAGTATGTGTGTGTGTGTGTGTGTGTGTGAGAGAGAGAGAAAAAGAGTGCGCGAGAGTGCACTCAAGAGAGAGAAAATCTGTATGCAAACTACAAAAACGTTTATTATCTTCCAATTTAGTTTCCCTTTCCGACTCGAGCTCACCAATGTGGGGGGAAAAAAAACAAGAAAAAATTTTTGAATGTATTTCTTCAGTGTGACTGGACACAAAATCAGCCACCATGGAGATGGACATGCAACCGTAGCAACAGAAGAGCTGCATGCTGGGAAGAATGTTTTTTTGGTTTTTTTTGCCGCATGTTTATTTAAAAAAAAAAAAAAAAAAAAAAAGTCATGCTGTTTATCACATGACTTCGGCATGATTGTTTTTTTTTTCGTTGTTTTTCTTTATTTTTTTTGTTCCCTTTTAGTTAAGAAAATGTTATGCTTTATATAATTAGCATCATCTTCTCCGGGGTTCCAGGAGCAGGGGGTTTACTTGGAGAGAATCCACACAAGAACCACGTCATCTCAGAATACACACCCATGCTGTGTTTGAAACGGACCCCGTTCTCGCTATTGACTGGAAAAACACAAGTCCCCCTTGCTGCAAGAGAAAAAGTCCAGTTGGTGGAGTCAGACTTGTCCAAATTGTCCAGCTTCTGTCTTTAGGCTGAAGCACGGTCTGGGTTTGGGGATCTCAGGTCCGGCTTTTCCCCCCTTTGGACATCTGGTTCTGAAGCGAGACCCAAGAAAACGAGATGCGATTATTGAAAAATCAGGAGCACTACATAGAAGAGAATATGTTATTGAAATAAATGTTTGCATACATTTAAAAAAGTCTTCACACACAACAGTAGGGACATTCCATCACACACTGGGGTGGACAAATCAGAGTTCATGTTGAGGAGACGTGGTGGTGTTCCACTCCACCGCCTGTTTGGTTGTTACGCTACACGTATTGGTTTGCACGTAAGAAAGGTTTTCACAATCACAAATATGAAGGTAAAATCCTGCGAAAAAGTATGATTTTTATTTATTTTTTGCATATTTGTCACACAAACATTATCAAACAAAATTGAACATTACACAAAGATATCTCTAGGAAATACAAAATGCAGTATTTAAATGATGAGTTTGTTTATTAATGGAAAAGAGCTATTCGAACCTGCCTGGGCCTATGTGAAAAAGTAATTGCACCTCCTTGGAAAAACCATGATTGAACTGTGATTAACTACAGTTACACTTTTTTAAGTTCAATTTCACTTGCCACATCCAGACCTGATTACTGCCAGATCTGTTGAATCAAGAAATCATTTAAAGGTTCTCACTTAAAACCTGTCTCACAAAGTCACGCACGCTAAAATATCTTTAAAAAAAAAAAAAAAAGCAACATGATCTAAAGAAATTGAAGAGCAAATAAGAAACAAAGTAATTGACGTGTATCAGTCTTGATGATGACTCATCCAGGAGCTTATAAACCTCACAAAGCTCAGGACGACATCTAAAGGACTACAGTTCTCAAGAACGAACTACTCACTCGCCTCAGTTAATGTCAATGTTTATACTTCAACAATAAGAATGAGACGGGGCAAGTATGGCGTTCATGGGTTGAAAGGTTCCAAGGTTGAAAGACACTGCTGGCCAAAAAGAAGACAAAGCCTCATCTCACATTTGCCAAAATTATTTTGATTATACCCAAGACTCAAGACAAAAAAAATAAAAAATACAGAAAGGGGGCAAATACTTTATCACGGCACCATATGTTGATTGAAACAGTGATGAGCAAAATAAAAGAAAGTACAGATTCTAACCCGAGCACACACTTGAGTCTGATTTGTCCACCCCTACACACACACACACACACACACACACACACACACACACACACACACGGGCCTCATTTATCGATTTTTTTTTTTGTGTGTGTAAAAAAACAGAACCGAAGCAAATAGTTTCTTCCTGACACACACCATGACGACCATAAGATCAGCTACGGCGACGTCTCGACGATACACACTCAGGACCATCGACAGGACATTGACGTTTATCTACAGGATTTTCTGATTGAATAACGGAGCATTTATGACTAAATCGTTTCGTACACGGCTCGATGAATAAGGCCTGGATTTATTTTAATCAAACCTTGGGACGTAACTTAGGAACTAAACCCAGGTGACCAGTAATTTTGCTCTGAGAAGATCTTCGCTCCAATCAAACCAAACATCGCGGTGCATTCTGGGTATTTCCTGGCTGCTAAGGTACATCACTTGTGCGCCGGCCCTCCAGGTGCATTGTGGGATTAAAACCGTGCACGAGGGCTCAGGTTCAGCTCAGTCTCGCTTTTCTTTCCACGTCTACTCGCCGTTCACTCAGTATTGCGTCTCTGCACTGAACGTGGCTGCACACGTGAGCGTGTGTTCACTCTGTTGTTACGCTTTATTATTTATTCAGTTAAATTTATTGCCTTTTAAGAATATATATACAGTATAGACTATATAATTGCTGTATTACTGTTGTCGAACACTGGAAGCCCTTTTGGACGAGTGCGTGCCCAGGAACCTTTGCTGTAGGTATGGAATTAGCTCTGGCGCTATCGATTGCAATGTCGCCATCTAGTGATGCATCGCGGCCGGACCCAAAACTAACGCAACATCATACTGGAGCGTTGAATCCAGTTGTTATGCATCTGATGTTTGTCCTGCATGTCTTTATGCATTAAGCCTAAACTCCCGAGTCATATACTAATAGAGTTAATATGTACAGCTCCAGCTGACCTGCATGCTTTAACCAAAGTCTCTTTAGCGTATCGTAATCTACTCGGCGCACCGCACCGATAACGTCTTCCAGGGGTTTTGGAGCAAACTCATACAGTATGCATGTCTTAACAGGGACCAGAGTAGTCATGTAATTATAAAGTAGATTACTAGAAAAGATGTGTAGAGCAAGTCATATATCGGAAACATTTCCATGGAAAGAGATTTCTGTAAGTTTTATGAGAATTAAAAAAAAAAAAAAAAGAAGCAAAATCTTTTATGAGCCATGTTTAGAGTTTAGAATACGGCTGCCTTCGTGCTTGCCAGAAAAGGATCTGGGAAGAGTTTTGACATGAAGAAACGTTCTTTTGAAGCACCTACCTAGTCTATCTTGATCTCTATTAGATTTATTATTATAAAATAAAGACTTAGCGATGATGATGAGCCTGTTTGAATTAAAAAAATAAATAAAAAATGGAGCTGCTTGTGTGCGACATGAACACGTTACTTTAGTTACAGCACAGCACCACAACGATGTCTCCCTGTACAGTGTGAAAGCAGCGTTAATCAGATCTCGCGACTCATTCATGAGCTATTCACACGGAGTGGTTTTTGCATGCGTGATCATGTCATCATAACATCATGGTAATATCGTTATACCGCTATTCCTGACAACTATCCTCTATAACTCTATAAAAGAAACTGCGTCAGATCGTGCATCAAGTTACGCACCAGCTTAGGAATAACTTCCCTGCAACACGTGTATGTATGTATCTTTACAACCCAAGGTGTCAACCCTGAACCAAAAGAAATGAATTAAAGAACGGTACGGTGAGGGATTCTGTGTTGAAACACTGATTTCAGATTCGATAAGGTTCCCATGGAAACACTGCTGTTTGTTCATTTTTCAGGCCCAGGCCTCAAAACATCTCAAACGCATGCATAACCGCTGGTCTAAGATCAGCTCTGGCCTGAAACCTGATCTCGGATCAGAGGTTTCGACGACGTCTGACCCGGCGCGACAGCTATACAACTTTTGCAACTTTTTGCACAAGCACTGCAAAACTTTTCTGGACAGCGTCACTTTTTAACTCTATAGTGCTGTTGACATGAAATTGTTTTTAATGCATTTTTAAATGTTTAAATGCCGGTGGATTTTCTACGACGCAGGACACACGGTCGGGTTCGAATCTTTCCCTTTTTTTTCTCGGACATAAGCAGTATACTGTATGTATGTATGTATGTATAATATATCGCACTGTATATTAGGGAATATCAGAGTTGACAAAGACACGTAATTATTTCAACAAATAAACAACAAAATGAGTTATGATGTGCCGAGTCGTGTCTTTTGCATTTACACACCTCACACACTCAGCAGCAGGGCCACGCCCGCGAGCACCCACTTGGCAGGTCTCTCTCTGCTTTTGAGGTTGAAAGTCCAGACGTAGGTGTTCGCTCTGAGTTTGGTCTTGTAGACAGGACACTCGTAGATGTTGCGCGTTTCCTGGCGGTCGTTTGGGACGGCGCGCACCGCGATCACGGGCATGCTAGGAGTCAGTTCTTTTAGCCGTGCCTCTGTGATGGTACCGTTCTGGATATCCCAACGTGCACCTGGAAAGTGGTGTAAGAGCCATTTAGGATAAGATGATTTCATTGATCACAAAGGGAAATTAAAATTGCCGCAGCAGCTAAATGCATAAAAAACTAACGTAAAACTTGACATAAATACGGAAAAACTTTGATGTATCTCATTAAATAACCATAATATTAATATGTATTTGCAAAGCAACCATGAGTGGGCCCAAGCACCTGTGCCATCACCGCCAGGGCGTACCACACAGCCTGAATGCTTTGTGAGTTAAAAAAAAAACAGATGCTTGAAAAAAAAAAAATCACACTACAGTATGATGTCACTGAATGTGATGTCATGCAATATAATGTCACTCAGAAAGCCACTTTTTGGTGTAAGTTTAAGGCATCACCACGGCTGACCCGTTCGAGGGATCAAAAATCCCTTCGCAATTTTGCATCCTCAATGTTTTGAAATCATATTTGCACGATTTGGTGGCAATCATATAAATCCCCTAGGAGGAGTATATCAAGATACATTGGGTGCATTTTGCAAACAACCCAAAAATATAGTTGCAAGCAACGATGATGGGCCCAAGCACCCTGTGCCATCGGCTCCTGGACGCACCGCACAACTTGTGTGTTAGTTGAGCGTGTTAAGACCTACAAAAAGCCATCGCTGCCCAGGTGAATCGCACAACTTGCACACGTCACACAGTGTAAGAGTGTTAACATTTGTGATGTGTACGTGTGTTCAATAGGCCACAGATGCTGGAAGAAAACCATCACACTGTGATGTTCCTCAATGTGATGTCACTGAACGCGTCACTGAATATAATGTCACTCAATATAAGGCCACACAGAAAGTTATTAATCATTTTTCACCTTAAGTTTAAGACATTATCACGGCTGACCCATTTGAGATGTCAAAAATCCCTCCACAATTTTGCGTCCTCACTGTCTTTAGATCACATCGGCCTGGTTTGGTGGCGATTGTATAAATTCCCTAGGAGGAGAATATCAAAATAACCAACTTCCTGTCGAGTTGAGCCCAGGACATGCAGAAAGTTGTTCGGTTCAATGAGCTATAAATGTGTACCAAGTTTCGTGTGCATATATGCAAGTGTGTATGAGATATGCAGCAAAATCTCCTGTGGGGGCCCCGGGCCACGCGACTCTCAGGCATCATAATGGCAGCGGATTCCAACCTGCCTGCCAAGACCTCAAAAAGCCCAAAAGGGTGGGGGAAAAATTATTCTTGGGAAAACAAGAGGGTCCTGCGCACTCTATAGTGCTTGGGCCCTAACAACTGGCTTCCTGTTGAGTCCATGACATGCAAGTTGTTCAGCTCGATGAGATCTAAATGTGTATTGAGTTTTACATGTATACATGCAATTATGTATACATGAAATTGAACTATACAGAAAAATCTCCTGTGAAGGCCCTGACCCAGAAGTTCTGACAGGAGCATTCATTGTGTGTATCTCAAACCTTCCATGTAGAGTCCGTAGACATAAGCACCCTCTCTGGCCGGCTGGTTAAATTCCTCCTTAAATTTCTTTGTCACGTCCACCGTTAGAGTCATCTTATCAAGCGGCCACTCGTTCTTACGTGCCAAGCTCTGCATCACGGCTACGACACAACAGTTACCCTGAGTTAGTGTGTGATATAAAGTGATTGCTTGGATCCATGTACACAAGTGTGTGTCTGAGAGTTACCTGTGAGGAAAGACTGAGGGTTGAAAAGACCCGAGAGCCAGACTACGCTGGGCAGAGAGAGATCCTGAGTCCAGCTATCCAGCTCTCGACAGCGCAGCAGCACATCATTGTACCTCACAATTTTATTAAAAGGGTTTTATTTTTGACCAGCACATTTATGATGCCAAGCCATTTCTTTGCAATTATAGTAAGACAAATGTGTGTGTGTGCACATGCACGAGTGTATGTGTGTATTACCACTGAGCCAGGGTGTAGGTGGATGGGTACGCGAGCCTAGTCCAGGTGTCAGGAACGTTATCAAAAAACAGTGCTGTCTGTAGCTGCTCCATCTCTGAAGATATGGCCAGTTCGCCCTACCACGTAAACACATGCACAATATTCTTACACAATATAGACACAATGGACACCTGAAGAACACAAACATACACAAACCTTTAGTCCCAAGTCCAGCTCTTTCAGTGACCGCCGTATTTCATTGACCAGCATGTTCATGCGCTCACACTCCTGGAAGCACACCAGAACGTAGGGTGTGCGCTCGGCCGTTTTAGACATGAGGTCTGACATGTTGTATTCCTCTGGTAGTTTTTCCAGGATGTCATCCAAGACCGTCTTTACCTAGAGACATCGAAACCAATTATATGAGCAGCTGCTCTCCTGGTTCTTGACATCCGCCGTGCCTATTCTGTAAATACGGTGATCTAGGCAGTGGTGGTCGAACAGTTAGGGCTTTGGGTTATTGATCGGAAGGTCCGGGGTTTAAGACCCAATACCGCCAAGTTGCCACTGTTGAGCCCGCTGTTCCTTTTCTGTACATACAGTGACCTAGGCAGTAGTGGCTCAAACGGTTAACGCTCTGGTTTGTTTATTGAAAGGTCTGGGGTTCAAGCCCTGGTCAAGTTGCTACTGTTGAGGCCTTGAGCAAAGCCCTTAACCCTTAACCTCCAGAGGGCACTGATTCCTGGCTGGCCCTGCGCTTTGACCCCAGCTTCCACAGTGGGATATGCAGGAAAATCATTTCACTGTGCTGTAAGGAATCTTAATCTTAATGTTAGTTGCCACATTGATGCAGCTACTACCTACGCCCTCCAAAGAGCAAAGAGGACGTGGCGAGCTTCTAATAACATTGATCAAGCCCTGACTTTGTGAATGCAGTCACGTTACTTACAGCAAAATCATGCAGCAGACGCAACTAATGATTTCTACATCAATGAGCAGACAAACAAACGGCAGCGAATTCTAAAACCCCTCCCTTGAGCGGACCTTCTCCTCTGTGCTCTGCGATGCTCCCTCGCCCATGGATGAATCTCTGGTCTGCAGTTCGAGCAGTGTGTGGAACAGATTGTCGGAGGTCACCGTGAGAAACTCGATCTCTGCGTTGGGGTGAAGCCCGTAATGCACCGGGCTCTCATGGGAAAGCATCTCGTCTATGAAGCTGTGGTATCCCTCATAGTCCAGGTTGGAGGGAACAACAAAGCCAGGAGCTAAAGCCAACTTCCTGTCAAACTGTCGAGTAAAAAAAGGGATTATTTAAGTTTTTACACATGGGCAGAACATACCTTGTGTTAACTCCTTAATTATGGATCAAAACATGGATGAACCCATGAGGACTCCATATGCATAAACCCAATCTCTCTACAAAATTACAGGAGACTCAGTGATGTTTTTTTTTTCCAGAGAAGGCTTTACTATCAATTGTTTTGAAATTATTGGCACCTGCGCAATATTAAAGACGTGCATGCTTGTGCACCTGGTTGGGCTGCATGTACTCCTCCAAATACGTCCTGCACAGTCTCCTGTCCCAGTCGTCGGTGATGTGTCCACCGTACATGATCTCTCCAAAGAGATAGCGAAGATCTTCCCACGGCACCTAGTGCTCAACAAGAAACACACACTCACAAAGATATGTCCTGTCTCACACAGGTAGTATATGTGTAACTACAGTTAATGACATCAAGTCCATGTATTTTGCCTGTTTCAGATGTCATCATAACAGCTGGCTTGATATGTTTTTGTTAGATTTTCAACCCGGTAAATGACATTCAGGTCTTTCAAAACCACCTGAAACACTCGCACAAGTGACCACACACACCACCGTGTCACTGCAGGTCTGAGAAACGTGTGAAAAAAATGGCCACTGAAATAATATCAGCTTAGTGCTTGAGCCCCTCCACTGATAAACACACACACACACACACACACACACACACACCTGAGAGTTGGCCTCCAGATAATTGTAAAGCACGTTAACAGAAATGGTGAGATCTCCCGTGTTAAACGGATATTTGCGGTTCCAGCCTTGAGGGCCGAACTTCCTCCTCTCTGCAACGCACGCATGGAAATAACACAGCGAGAACAGGATGGTCTTAAACTCCTGCTCCCTGGAACACTGGTCCAGGATGTCCTACACACACATATATAACACTGTTAACAAGCACATAAAAAGGCATTATCAAACAATTTGTGTTTGTAACATATTTGATATAATTTATCACTTGGTCAAAGTTGTCCAGTGCTGCATGTAGGTTGGCCAGCATTCCAGTCGGAGGTTCATTAGTGATTTTAATGGAGTTTTCCAGAATGCCTTGAGGGATTATATGCTCTTGAGGGGTGGCCGCTGGCTCTGCGCTCATAAACACTCGGTAGTCCGGGTGACTGCTCTCACAACATCGTTCCAGGAGCTTCTCCAGACTCCCGAGCCACTTTGCAACCAAATGGATGTTCTAAGAAATGCACGGAACATGAACACGTGGTTATCAGGGGTGCAGGAATAGATTTGAAGTTAATAAATCATAGTCCATCCATCCATTCATCTAGGAACCACTGTAGTCCAGCTAGGGATCGTGGAGGCCAATGATGATTACCATTGTATTTATTCCCACTTTTATGTCTGTAGTCTTGCAGTCAACATGCAACACACTTACATGCACACACTACGGGCACTTGGGAATGGCAATTAGCCTAATCTGCATGTCTTTGGTCTGTGCGAGGACAACGGAGTACCCGGAGGAAACCCACCAAGCACAGGGAGAACAATCAAACTTCATGCACACAGACCCCAAGGCAGGAATCAAACCCGGACCCTGGAGGTGTAAGATGTCTAGTGCTAACCACTACGCCACCATGCTGCCAATGAATTATAATGGACATATTAAAATGTGAAATTTGGACTTATAGTGCCTCGGAACATACTGTACCTGTAGTATAACCCAGTGACCTTCCTGGGAAGCTTTCTCCATGGCTAGCTCTGCTACAGCTTCCTGGCCTTGTCCAAGAGAGACATTATGCAGCTTCCCGGGGTCTATAGTGAAGCCAAGCTTTTTACCTTGACACACACACACACGCAAAATGAAAGAATGGCATATGCATCCAATTTCTTTAGGTTAGTGTGGACGTGAATCAGCAGGATAAAGAGGAGTGTACACAGCTTTACCCAGAGACTCCACGTCCTTCAGCGGGTCGACTCCAGGTGACAGGATAAAGAACACAGGCGAGGCCGGACCACTTTCCTTGAACGACCTTGCAAACTCCATCTTCCTGCTCTCAGTGTACTGGACACCCAGCTTCTCCTCTACAAAGTTCCTGCACACACACATTTCCAATATTATAAACATCCAAAAAAGGCTCTAAGGGTGCTTTCAAATTAGCCAAGATTGATTTATACTGTGCCCAGGAACGATTGCTTCCCCTCCTTGCTGGCCGGCATTTATATTGTTTTTTGTGCTCCGTACTCAGGTACGCTTGCGTATTTACACCCTCCTATGCAGCAGGTGTCAGTACGCTCATGCTTGGTTTGTGAGCCACCATTTAATACAAGAAAAGAAAAGAACAAATGTCTTCTCACTGATTAAAACGAACCAGACTTCAGGTGTCAAGTGTTCTCGGAAACGATCCCAGAACCCTAATGTGAAAGCATTAACTCTCCCCTCGGGTTAAACACTAACACCATGAGAAATCGTGTCCACCTGAGCGCGTAGGTCATGCGGTCAGGACGGAGAGCGCGCATGAGGATGAGCTTCTGCAGCGAGCTCTTGCTCTTCCATTCCTGGGGGAGCTTCTCTTTTTCCGGACACTCCGACTCGACCACTTTCTTCCAGCGTTTAGGAGAGCCCTCGATGTCTCGGTCGAGTCCCCGAAACTCGTCCGTAAAACTCATCGTCTGCGGGAGGACGAACACGACAATTGTGATCATTACAGAGTATTAAATGCAATAATGGATTTGCTGGACTGTGAAGCGTATTATATATTTAAAGAGAAAAATGACCTACAATGTAACACAAGGGCGTGTGAAGGGTTGATTGTTTTGTTGTTGTTGTTGTTTTTTTATTAGATTTTGGATGCTAAGATTTGATGTAATTCTCATCTTCCTTACTGTATGTTTCCTATATCACTGCATCATGTCTAATAAATTCAGCTAAGAAACAGCTTTGACACCTGGCACACACCTCTTCCTCACACATGTGGTGTGCAAAAAAAAACACATCCTGGAAAACAAGTCTGAACACCTACAATGAAGCAGAAACACCAGACTGTCTCCGGAAGTGTGCAACGTCTGGTCACGCTGCTGACTTAATTATTATTTTACCTGAGAGTGATGTGACAAGCTCGAATAGGTGTGTGTGTGTGTGTGTGTGTGTGCATACATATGTGTGTGTAGTACCTTAATGGCGCTCCAGGCAGAGTTGGAGAGGAAGTCAACAGGACTGATGTAACTGTGGTCAATATTGAAGCGCAGGAGGAAATCCAACTCTCGTATATCAATCTCTTTATTCATCAGTAACAGCTGAAACACACACAAAACACGAGCATGTGATGGGGACAAATATATATATAGTAGGCAGTATAGTGATGGATTGGCCAGGGACTCATTTCTTACACTACTGTACATTAAGGGTGTGCTGATAAACTGCAGTCTGACCTATTCACATTCACACCCTCACACACACTGGTACGGTATTTTTATCTTTGCATAAATGCATAAATACATACTGTAGCCTGGCTAAAAAAAAAGAAAAAGGTTGCCATTTTAGAAGGGTCAAATTATTGGCTGCACCAAGCAAAGAAAACAACTAAGGAGATTTGATATGACTGGAACTGGAACTTTAACACATTATCAAAACCTGGAAGGATAGTGCTGAAGTGTCACCTTTGTGGAAGAAATGTGGTCAGAGAAAAAAAAAACATTAATGGAAATCACGTTTAATAATAATAATAATAATATCAGGATTATTTTGTAATAGCAAAAAATTAAGAGCGCACACACTGGGCCTCCGAGTGGCGCAGTGGTAAAGTGCTTGCCCTGTCATCCGGAGATTGCAAGTTCGATTCCCGGGTGATGCTGTAACCTCTCGCAGCCGGAGGTCTAGAGAGAGCTGATTGGCCGAGCTCTCTCAGAGGGGAGGGATGAGAGGTACTTAGTGCTCCCACATTAAACACGGCTCTACAGACAATCAGGGGCATCTGTGAGCTCATGCAAGCGGAAGGAGCGGATAGCGCTGTCCTCCGAGTGTGTTACTCCGCCCCCAACAGTGCATGAGCTTGCAATTTGAAAAGATGCGGCCGGCTGGTATCATGTAGTTCGGAGAAAACATGTGATAGTGGTAGTAGTAGCCTTAATGTGGAGCCCCCTAGTGACGTGGAGGAATTGAACTTGACTAAATTAGGGAGAAAGTCGGGGGAACCCCCCCCCCCCCCAAATAAAAGAGCGCAGAAAAAAAATGTGATGAGAACTCCTAGTATTGGAACTAAACAGCTGTGTATCCATAAGAAAAAAAATTTTTTTAGTGAGACTCATCAGAAAAAAAGGTTGAATTTGCTAGAGAGCATAAAGACTGGACTAGCGATGGAAAACGGTCATGTGACCTATTACAGTGATGGGCGTGTCAGGCTAAGATGGAAGCAAATGAAGCGATGCACCCATCATGCATAGTGTCAGCATCAAAAAACATCTATGGTTATCACATCTATGGAGTTTTTCTTCCCTGATGCCGCGGCCATATCGCAGGCCTCCAGGAGCATGTGTGTGCTGTAATCAAAGCTAAAGGTGACTCAATGAAATCTTAGAGTGTGCAACATTTTTTTTTGGTCCAATTAGCATAGAATAATACATGTGCTACCTGGAACGTGAGCTGAGCTGTGAACGTCAGCTTGTCTCTCTCGAACAGGCCTCTGTTGATGTAGTTAAAGGTGGAGAAGGTGATGCACTCGACGAGCGTGCTAACACGGGTCTTGACGTCGACACACGCCTCGGCGTTCCGCACCGCCTTACGGAAAACCACATCAAACGCCTGCGGAAAAGAAACACAGCTGGAGGCATCTTAAAGAAACAGTGCCAAGAAATATTTGTTTCCCAATGTTTGTGCGTTTGTGAGAGGCTGAACCATCGTCTGAACATGGCGCATCAAATCCTACAATCATAGTGTACATACTGTCGATTTTATCCCCTTAGAAAGAAGCGCAGGAGGACAGACCTTGAGCGAGAACTGATACATGGGGTTGATCTTGTTCAGGTCGTTGATGATGAAGTAGAGGAGAGACGATCGTACTGCCACGGGTCTGTAGTGCTCACGAGCTTCGTTTATCTTCACCTCGTTCACCTTCGCCTCTAATACCTGCACACACACGTGATAAAGTTCTAAACATGTCTAAAACCCGCACATAAAGCAAATCAAGCTCCTCACGCAAGAGCATAAATCTCATTCCCTAAGCAACACTCAAATTACTCCTAGGTGTGAATAAACTTGCAAATCTACATACAGTACTGTGCAAAAGCCTTAGTGTATTATCTGTAGTACAAATGTTGTATTATATACTGTATGTTTGCATTATTATATTAAAAAATGTTTACTATTTCCAAACATAACTTTTAAAAATAATTGATTAATAAATAACATTACAGAAGAATATTTGCATGCCTGTAAAGAGAGCTCATAGTCTCCAGCACACTCAGTAAAACCTACCAGCTGTTTCAGGAGTGGAAAACTGCACACATCTGTATCTAACACTACAGTACTGATTATTTTCAAGCAAAGAGCTTTCACACCAAATATTGACTGTGTTTATTCTACTGTATTACTCTTTTCTATTTTATGTAGAAATGTTTCCTCCAGGTCCTCCGGTTTCCTCCCACAGTTCTGTCATGTAATATGTTGCTTTCTTTGTTATTATATATTCTTTGTTAATGCTATTTATTCATTTATTTTTAAAGTGTGTTTGAAAATAGTGAATGGTTTTGTACATAATAAAACAGACATGATAAACATATTTAACAACATTTGTACATTAGTAGATAATACGGTGTCTAAGACTTTTGCACAGTATTGTATTGTGAAGGGAATCACCAGCGACCAGACGATACGATATAATCACGATACCTCGACTCGGATTCAATTTGTATCCTGATTTTATAAATATCCTGATTCTATTTTATATTTTTTCCAGATTTCGTAACAATTCTCAACAAACTCAGCAAATCACTTGCTCGTACCGGACAGGACAGCGTTCCGCCTGTCACCAATATGTAAACACTTTAAACAGCACCACCTGTAGGATTATAGAGGAACTGCAACATTTTACCACCACAAATGCAAACATATACAGTATTTAAAATTATAATTTTTTTAAATCTATTTTGGACTCAGTGTAGTGATACATGAATTGCTACACAAAAGGAATTGTGAAATATCACTACATCATTTTTTGCCCCTCATCTCTAGTACTGTATGTGTGTGTGTGTGTGTGTGTGTGTGTGTGTGTACTGCATGTCACAAATAAAAAAATAGGGAAATAAAAACAATGTATATCTTTTATAAATATACAGATGAAGAGTGGTTAAGAAAAGCACCTTCATCTCGATCTCGGCCGCAGTGTGTTTGGTGCTTTCCAGTTTCTCCACCAGCATGTTGTCGCCCAGGAAGTTACTTTCAGCGGCTGAGAGTCGGGTCAGCAGCTCGTCCTCCAGCTGCTTCAGCTCGATTTTAAAAGTGTTCTGCTGTTTTGTCAACTCGGACTGCATACACACACACACACACACACACACTCATAGTGGTTACTCTGCTGTTCATGAGAACACCTAAACAGAAATCAACTTGGGTATCGCACATTAATCCACATCCAAACCCACACACACACACACACACATACACACACACATACCTTGAGGTGCTCGAGGTCAGGTCTCTCCAGGTTGACGACCTCGGCGAGGAGCTGGTCCTCCAGACCGTCCCGCGTCACGGTGAAGTTAATAAGCGTGGTCTGAGCCTGGATCTCCGGCTTGTAGTGCGGGTTGGCCATTTTCGTATGCAGGATGAGGCGGAAACTCGGGTGGAACAGACACTCCTTATCCCCTACCTTTATATACCTAGAAAAAAGAAAAAGACTGTCAAAGCAGAAAGGTCAAAACTTTTTGCGGAAAGGTCAAAACAGCGCCCCCTTTGGAAGACGACTGTCTTGTTCAGGTCTTCGCTTTGCTTATATTTTTATAGATATAAGGCGGCGTCACGGCATAGACAAGGCCGTGATTCTGCTCTCCAGAAGGCAAACGTTCTGCTGCCATGCTGTCATTCAGCACTCGGGGGGGTCTCTGAAACGGGCTGCCCTTGACAAATTGGAAATAAACGTGACGAAATGCTCTCCAGTGCGCGCTACGTGTGAGGACACATGACGCAAGGTGCCTTTGTAGAGGAGACGACGGGATGCAACAAAACTGCGCTCCCAGTGACGCCCCCGAACTATCCGGTGGTACCCGAGCGAGTGTCCTAACATCCCTCACCTGCCCTTTTTGATGGTGTAGCGTCCCAGCAGCGGATCAATAATGGGGTCAATGGTCTCCTCCAGGTTCTCGATCAATACCGGTTCCCCTGTTACTACAGCCTGCTCGAGTACATCGACGTACCTACACACACACACACATACAGGTGGGAATGAACAACATACCTATCCTTTAGTGCAACTATTGTATATTTAGGTCCAATCCCAGCCACGCCCGCTCACCCTTTCTGCCCCAGGTTAACGACCCAGAGGCTGCCCCCGTAGCGACTCTTCAGCCATTTAATGCCCTGCAGCTGGGGGTCGATGAGGAGAGGCCACCTCTCGCAGTTTAACAGGATAGTCGCATTCTGGGTCGACATCTTATCACCAGGCAAACCCTCGTTATTCCACTTGGCCACCGTAGCGTCATCGGTGAGCATGGAGATGGGATCGATGCCCTCGCTCATAGGAACTGGAACCTGACACACACACACACACACACACAGAAAGATTCAAAGTGTATATTAAGTCTAATTATTGTTAGTATTATTATTACATCCATAAAGAACATATCGAATTACTGGAGCCATCGACTACATACACCCGGAGACGAGACACACACCTTCTGAGTGCGCAGGTACGGCATCCAGAGGTTGTGCAGGAGCTCGTGTCTGTATCTTTTGGAAAAGGAGCCGGCGTAAGAAATGAAGGCTGCCGTCAGGAGGACGTCGCCGCAGAGGGTCGCCTCCTGCTCGCGGTACTCTGCTACGGAGTGTGCCCAGCGCACGTTCTCCGACTGAAACACACACACACACACCACAAGTGGAAGAGATCATATACTCTACATACATATTCTGCATCATGAACATTATGAATAGCTCAACAGTAAAAGTAAATATCTAAATGCTGTATTCCCTGTTGGAAACTTTCATCTTATGTAATACAGACACAAACACACACACACACACACACACACACTCATTCCTATTGTACCTCCAGGCCCTTGACTAGACGGTTGGCCAGTTGGATGGTTTTATTGGTGCGATTCACCTCCTCTTGACAGCGCAGCTTCTCAGACGTGGCCTTTTCAAACGCTGCAGTCAGTGTGTCCAGGCTACTGTCCAACTCCTAAACACACACACACACACATCTAAGTTACATCTCTTACAGATTTGCCAACAAAACAAGAACATACAGAGTAAAACCAACATTTGAACAATGTGCTGTCTTTCAAAAGACACCAAAAAGTTTTTAGGATTTTTATTTTAAAAACTTTTACCCTCAAATCCCCAAAACAACGCATTAAGACATTTTTAAAAGCAATCTAAAAAATAAAAAAGTCTGTCCTAAAGGTTTGAGAACCATCGACCACGTGCAATATTGTCATGACGGTAAGAGGGAAAGAGTCTTACTGTGAGTTTTTTCCTGATGACCTCGAGTTTTTCGGCAGCCTCGACCAGATCAGCGTTGGCTTGAGAAAGACACATTCGCTTCGTCTCTACCTCACACAACACCTGCACACACACACACACAAATCCATAACATAGTAAATTTTTAATAAAAATTTATAATATAGAGTAATAAATTATATAAATCACAATCACATGCTTGCAATTTTAATGATATGAGAAAATATTAATTTTAATATGCTTCATTCATTTTGTGCTGAAGTGTGAAAATGTGCTGAAGTGTGTGTATACTTACAAAGATCTGCAGAGGGCAGCACAAGAGAGAGAGAGAGAGAGAGAGAGAGAGAGTATATATAAATGAACAGCTGGGTGCGTCCACACCCGTAATACTCAATGTCAATGGACATGTCTTTGTGGGGACAGGTTGGTGCAAAAAGTGTCCATGCTTGCAAATGTGGAAGGAACAATTTGGTGTGATTGTGTGGCACGCGGGTTAAAGTAAAGAAAAATATATCAAATCAAATTCAAATTCAAATCAACTTCAAGTCAAATGAAATAAAAATGTAAATTTCATTTAACTTAAATTAAATTCAAATCAAATTTAAAGAGGTCCTATTATGCTTTTTCAAATATGATCTTTCATGCAGTGTGTCATGTAGCTGTATGTGAACATAAAC
>JAQMYJ010000037.1:34208129-34224236 GCA_030014305.1 Clarias laeviceps
ATTCGACAAGCTCCATCAGTGGCTGTTTTTAAATCTCATTTAAAAACTCATTTTTACTCTCTGGCCTTCAACCCAGTCTGAAGTATTTTATTGAGTTGTTTTGTGTTTTATATCTTGTTTCTACTTTTATTATCATTATTTCTTTTTATATTATTATGACTATCATTAGTAGTAGTATGTTTTATGTGTTGCTATGTTCTTAGTTGTTTCTTTTGTTCCTGTTACCATAATTTTTTTTTTTTACTTTTTTTTTTTATTAATTATTTATCAATTTAATGTTTAATTATAAAACACCCTGCTGTTTTATGGCCTAAATGTTAACTCTTTGTACAGCACTTTGGTCAGCTTTGTTGTGGTTTTAAAGTGCTTTAGAAATAAAGTGGTATGGTATGGTATACAACAATTCCGACCGAGCAATCTGATTGGACGCGAGGAGTTCCACGAGTAGTGATAATGGACGGTAACAGCACTGGGATGTTTAACCATATGTATCACTCTGTGTCGCAGATGTCCCAGAATTACACTAACTGTCAGTCGCACGTGGGTAGAAGTAGCTCGGTGTGGAGCGCGGTACTGAGGAGAAAGCAGCTGCCTGCCAAAACCCACATTCAAATCCAGCCACAGCTCATAAGACAAGGCTGAATTCCAAATTGCTTTCCAATTCCTGATCAAGGGCACTACTTCCCGTGTGGAACAAGGAATTATAAACCCTACATAGCTTTCCATTTAACGCTGTTTGGGATTCAACGCCAAAACCCAGAAGTTAGTGTAGATGATATTTTAAAGTAGAATAAGTGGAAATATAAAGAGAAATTTACGAGAATGCTGTTATGCTGGAATATCAGCATGGCTGTGTCCACGACTGCTGATATTCCAGCACAACAGCACTCCCTCTCGTGTGATACTGCTTAATTATGACTTTCATGCTCGTTTACTCACTTAAAGATGTCTTTACGTTTTCATATTTTATATAGTACTATTTATATATTCACAAGTAACTAATGCATTGCCAGTTCCCACCCGTCACTAGGGGGCTCCCACATCAAGGCTACTACTTAATCAGGGAGGGCTGAAGACTATCATGTGTTTCCTCCAAAGTACGTGACGCCAGCCGACCACATCTTTTTCGAACTGTTCACTCACGCACCATTAGGGGCGGCGTAACACACTAGGACAACAGCGCTATCTGCTCATTCTGCTTGCATGAGCTCACAGACGCCCATGATTGGCTGTAAAGCCGTGCTTGATGTTAGACAGCTAAGTGCCTCTCATCCCAGCCCACTGAGAAAGATCGGCCAATCAGCTCTCTCCAGTCCCTCGGTTGCGTGAGGCTATGAGGAATCGAACTCGTGATATCTAGATGATTGGGGTAATTAATGCATTTAAGCTTACATAGCAATAAGCAAAAAGCATGACGCACGCGCACACACACACACACACACACACACACCAATGAGAGTAATCCAGATGCTGCCTGATGAGTGTGTGAGGCTGGACTGTTCCATAGGCATCCACCTCCGGCATGTTTAAATCATCAACAAAGTAGATCAGCTTCTTGGTGCCGGGAGGAGCAAAGTTCCTTCCAGCTCTCTTCTCTAGAGGCTTTTCCAGAACGCCTGCACAGAAAACAACCGGATGTATATATCTGCTTTATGTTTAATGCTCGCACTCTCGTGCCAGCAGGTGCTTGTATCTCGACTCACGTTGCAGCATGGCCGACGTGGTGTAGTAATTAAAGGGTACTTTGGCCACCATGTACTCCTCCCTGTGCTTGGAGATGGTGTCCCATACAAGGATGGTCTTCCCCACGCCGGCGTTCCCCACCAGCATCACCGGCTTGCCTTTTTCCAACAGGAGCTCCACAAAATACGCCAGGCAGGTGGTCTCTGCTGAGTGAACCAGCACCATCTGAGCACATGCGAACACACTCACATTAGCTCAGGACCAGAGTGAAATACTCCCACATGGAGTGTTAATGTCTAGATTAACTTAAAAAAGCCTGACGGCAACTTACTGTTTACCATATCATACTGACATGAAATGCTTCTTACCAAATAAAGAACACACACCGGACCAAGTAAGTGTTTTGCTGTGTAGTTATGATTTATTGTGTTTACAGTATGTGTGGGCCAAACCTGCAGCGGGACATCAGGCTCCAGCTCGTACGGAGGAGTGCGCTCACGCCACGGCGTGAATTTCTTTGTGTCTGGGTCGATGTAATAATCAAACACAGTTCCCTGAGAGGGGAACTTCACCGCCCGCATCTCCTTATTCCACCAGCGACTGAACTCGCCGCGATAATCTCTTAGCTAAGAGGCAGAGAGGAGAAAAAAAGAGACTGGATGAAATCGAGAAGTCGTGTTACACCCTTAAACAGGCTGTTTCAGCACCTCACTCGGATTTAAGTCCAGACTTTGACTAGACTAACTAGTAAATGGCTGATGGCTGGACATTCTCCTTCAATTTTTTTCTGGTAGAGCGCAGAATTCATGGTTCCACCAATTATGGCAAGTCGTCCAGATCGTGAAGGTGCAAAGCCCCAGATCATTGCACTACCACCACCATGTTTGACTGTTGGTGTGATGTTCTTTTTATGAAACACTGTGTTAGTTTCATGCCAGATGTAGCGGATGACATACAACTTTAAAAAAGTTCAACAGTCCACAGAATATTTGACCAAAAGTCTTTTCAAGATGTCTTTTTGACAAATGTGAGACAAGCTTTTGTGGGTTTTTTTGGTCAGCCATGACTTTTTGCCCCCCAGTCTCTTTTTTATTGTTGAATCATGAACACTGACCTTAACTGAGGCGAGTGAGGCCTGCAACTCTTTAGATGTTGTTCTGGGTTCCTGGATGAGGCGTCATTGTGCTCTTGGAGTAATTTTGATAGGACGGCCCCTTCTGGGAAGGTTTACTACTGTTTCAGGTTTTCTCCATATGTGTACAATGGCTCTCATTGTGGTTCGCAGGAGTTGCAAAGCCTTAGAAACGTCTTTGTAACTCTTTCCAGACTGATACATTCAGTCAATTACTTTGTTTCTCATCTGTAGTTGAATATTTTTAGATTGTGTGTGTGTGTTTTTTTTTTAAAGATCTTTTAGCATGCTTGACTTTGTCGGACAGGTTCTATTTAAGTGATATCTTGATTCAACAGGTCTGGCAGTAATCAGGCCTCGGTTTGGCAAAAACAATCTAAATAAAAATCTTACACAAAAAAGTATCTAAAACAAAGAAGTTCAACACAAAAGTATGATAATGTCTCATGACACTGCTTGCTTTTATTTGTGCATTATGAATGTAATATAGAGCTACAGCTTATAAATAGTATAACATTTACAATAAGAAATTACAAACTACATAAAATTTTATGAATGAAAAAAAAAAACCTTAAAAATGTTGAAATTTTTAAATGTATTAAAAAAATTATGCAAGTCTAAAATCTGGCACTTTCAAGCTGATTGGTTTGATGCTTATTTCTCAATCAAAAAACATTTATAAACCTACAGGGTCTTCGACAATTATTGGCACCCCTTGCAAAGTCTGTGAAAGCTTGACCATTAGTTGAAGTAGCTTCATCTGACACTGGAATAAAAATGCTAACTTTTACACTTCCCCTAACACTCAGACTGTACATACAGTACTCACATGGTCCTGAAAGAGAGCCCCTCCAAAAGCCCACACACAGGCGAACACAAAGTAGATCTCATAGAGCTCGCGAGGAGAGTCAGCGGGAGTGTTCTCATCTGTTAACAAGCAGTCCAGCAGGCAACACAGAGTCTGTGCCGCACACACACACACACACAAATATAGGTATTCAGATTCTGTATGTATTCTAATGTACAGAATTATACAGTAAATAGTAAATAGCTGTGCTGTACCTGCACCATGCTTGTCTCGGGTATGGGTGTGATGGTCTTCAGGTTGCACCTGACCTGCTCTAAACAGTACGGCACATACTTATCAAACAGAATGGTCAGATTGGCTCGCTCTGATTGGGCGTGGCGTGTGTCAATCCAACTCGTCACATAGCTGAAATACAACAAGATCGTTTAACTGAGAGTTTGTGATGCGTACAGTATGCAGAAAGGAGTTTGTGAGAATCACCAGTCACCGACTACAAAGACAGATAAATATATATATATATATATATATATATAATTTTTTTTTGCATATTTGTCACATTTCGAACAATTTTTTTTATAACAATCATCCCATTTATATTTTACATCTCAGTCTTTGTGTATTAAAATTTGTTTGATGAACTGAATTATTTGTGTGACTTCAAAAAAAAAAAGGAAGAGGCACCGTCACAGCACTGTAGATGCCAATTCAATTAATATTGTGGTTCTATATCATGATTTTGTAAATATTTTCCGATTCAATATTACATTTTTTTCAGATTTTGTTCAAAAAAATTGTCATAACTTTAAGGTTTTATACCTTCGCTTTATTCAACAGCTTCACAACTGAACTCAACATGAATAATTAAATGTGGCTCTTTCCTTATAATATTGGTTTTCTCAGTTAAAAACAAATTAACATTAAATACAAGAGTTTAACATTTTTATTATTATTATTATTATTATTATTATTATTAGGGGATTTTTCCTGATTTTCACCCAAATTTAGTCATATCCAGTTCCCATCTCTAATTAAGCCACTCCCCCATCAAGGCTACAACTAGCAGTCAGGGAGGGCCAGAGACTATCACATGTCTCCTCCGAGGCACATGATGCCATAGAATAGCTTGCTCACACACCGTTGGGGGTCGGTGTAACACACTCGGAGGACAGCACTATCCCCTCCTTCCGACTGCATGAGCTCACAAGTGCCCATGATTGCCGCAATTCATGTCAGAGTGTTAGAGTGCCTCCCGTCCCTCCCCTCTGAGAGAACTCGGCCAATCAACTCTCTCTAGGCTTCTGGCTACAAGAGGCTGCATGATCCTGGATAGATCATCATCATACCCGGGATTCAAACTTGCGATCTCCGGATAATAGGGCGAGCACTTTACAGCCACTTTAAAAAACGTCTTTGATTGAGCGTGGTTTAAGATTTTGAGAGTGGGCGGAGCTAACACGTCACTCACGAGCTCCAGCCGAGGTCCTGTGGGTTGACATAAAGGATGCCTGCTCGGGACACAGTTGCAGGAGTGGCAGCCTTGAGGTGACTGATTTCAAACAGCAGACGCATAGAGGATGTTAAAGAGATGCGTTCATTACTAGCCAGAGTCAGCACCTAAAACACACACACACAATTTGGCAATCAGCTTTCATATTAATATAATTTTAAAAAGTGTTTACTAGTAATGAGAAAGCCACGCCTCCATGCGGAGATGGGCTGAGATTTATAGCGACCTTATTATCATCCATAACGGTGTTGAGCGATTCTATCCACATGGGATCGATGTCGCCGTCCAGCACGATCCACTTCGGTCCATCATGGGATAAAGCAGACAACTCTCTCATGGTGGACGAGAACAGACCTGAAAACGTATTTAAAGCAGACACATGATACACACACACTTTCCATAAACACAGAACACAGCGCTCACACACTTACCGTCTTTCCACTCGCGTGTTGCAGGATGCAGGAAGCCGAAAAGCTCGTCGGTGGTCACGGCTTTCGGGTTCATGTCGCTCCACACAGCCTTCAGCTTCATGTTCGAGTAGGTTCTATGGAGCGTCTTCAAAATCTGTACGCCGAGGTGCAAACAGTATGACTCGCACCACGGCGGCCTGGGTTCGATTTTTTTTTTGGTTAAGAATTCTAAGTGTGTGTGTGTGTGTGTGTGTACCTGACTCTTTCCTGTTCCAGCTCCACCGACTACAAAGACAGAGTGTCTGACGGTGAGCAGCTCCTCCAGCTGAGTCACCTGTAAACAGCAGACTGATCAGACCGAACGTCTTATAAACTCACCTCTAGTGAAGCAACACGCTCAGGAGGAACCAGAAGCTTGACCTTAAGGACAAAGTTCTCCTCAGGCTGCAGACGCAGCTCGCTGATCGCCAGGCGGACGTACTGCTCCAGCTGCAGGTCTCTCTTACGCGGGATGTCCAACAGGGGAAACAAATCACTGATCAGACCCAGAAATATCGGGACGTCACTCGTCACAATCTTCGGCAGGTTGAAATCTCGTAAGGCGCGCATCAACACCTTAACAAGACGGTAGTGATGCGTTACTATCTCTTACAAATGTGTTATACAGAGACAGGAAAGAAAACAATTACTAACAAGTACTTACAGTGCTGTGAAAAAGTATTTGCCCCCTTCGTGATGTATCGTTTTTTTTTGTTTTGTTTTGTTTAGTTTTTTTTTTTATAGTGGTACCCTAACCCTAACCCTCTCCACGCCCCTTCTTGTGAATTTTCTCATTAAAAACTAAAATTTTGGCATGAAAAGTATTTTCGCCATAAAAGTAACGAGCGATACGATTACGTACGTCTAGTTACATTCAAAACATGTTAGCGTCATTGGAAAGCAAAGCCAAGCGAGTTTTTTTTTTTTTTTTGCATTTTGTGCAAGATTTAGTAAAGACAGAGCACCATCGGTCCCAAGAATGTTATCAAGGAGAAAAGGGAGCTGCTTTCAGTTCCTTTTTTTAAGCAGCCGGTGCCAAGAAGAATCATAAATTAAGGTTATGTGAGGTTTAATGTCTATTTATTTCATATTTTACTTCATTTACACGTCTTTTCTAAATGGTTTGATTGTGTTTATATGCAAAAAATATGATTATAGCGTTGGAAATTGGTAATATTGGTGATATGTTTGGCTGGCTGAGACAAATTATCTACATTACCTTTACATTATTTTCCTATGGGAAAAAACGTTTCGCAATACAAAATTTTACCTTAAGAACTCGCCTCCAAAACAGATTCAATTCATATTCCGAGGTACCGCTATATTTGTCACACTTAAATGATTGACAAATTGTAATATTACACAAATTTTGGAAAGCTGAGTTAAATTTGACTTGCCACACACAGCCCTGATTACTGCCAGACCTGTTGAATCAATAAATCACTTAAATAGAACCTGACTGACAAAGTCAAGCACGCTAAAAGATCTAAAAAAAAAAAAAAAAGAAAAAAACAACACGATCTACAGAAATTCAAGAATACATGAGAAGCACTGAACATGTAAGAACGGCAGTGCTAAGGAACGTTGTTTCGTTTCACTGTGTACTGAACTGTATATGCTTGGAATGACAATAAACGCCTACTGGACTTGACTTGACTTGCTAGCAAATGATCCGATATTGTCCTTTTAGAAGGAGATTAATGTTTTAGAAAGTATGAACACGAGCACCTGGTCTTCAGGGCAGCTCTTGTCTTGTCGTTTCAGCGATCCGGCGACAACCAGCACTGATTTGATGGCCCGTAAACCCCAGTCGTAGTGATCCTGCAATCCCAAAAGACCAGATTTACAGGCAAATCCACTTCCTGTGTAGTTTATTGTTTCTAAGACAAACACAGATTTCTATGGCATTCAGAAATCATTTTGAAAAATGATGCATCTTCTGCAGGACCTGTTTAGAGAGAAGTTCTTTGCAGAGTGTGTACAGGCTGATGAACTTGCGGGCGAGCAGACGAGCGTCTATAAATCCCTCTGCCACGAGCATGATCTCACAGATCAACTCAAAATCAGGAATGACCATAGCGCACGGCCTGACACACACACACACACACACACACACGCATATACACACACAGAAATCACTTTTACTTATTACATCAAGAACAGATGTGATTGGCTAATTATAGTGTAGTTAAGATATTTTTTCAAAGTAGCTGGAACCTGAAGAGCGCTTTCAGGTTCTCCGGCAGTTCTGCTCTACCAGCATATCCTGGATTGAGGGTAATGAAGATCCCGACGGTCGGCCTCAGCTCAATCTCCTCTCCAAGGAAGTAAAATCTGATCAGTCAATCGATAAATGGAATAAAATCAACATGGACCGGCAGACGAGCAATCGAAGACATGCATGAATTTTCCATCATCGTCAATTAGTTTCATTGATTAATTATCACTTGAGGGGGATACCGATGAATCTGGAATGTGTAATGTCAAAGGAAAAAAACAAGTTTGAGATTTCATTAATGTTTTCTTTAAAATGTAAAGCACCATTTTAATGTCTCGAGCAGACGTAGAAAATTAAATTAAATAGAAAATAAAATCAACGCGACATAAGGCAGCACAATGGTTTAGTGGTTAGCACCGTCTCCTGCCACCTCCAGGGTCGATTCCCACTTCGGTTCTCCACGTGCTTGGTGGGTTTCTTCCCACAGTTCAAAGACATGCATGTTAAGCTAATTGTCATTCCGAAATTGCCAGGCCCCCCGTGACCCTGTATACAGGATAAAGCAATATAGACAGTGAGTGTGACATCATGTGTGCTCCTGTGACCTCTGCTTCTTGTTACGGATGGCATCCTGGATTGTTTTGACCTGCACTGCGACCACAGACAAAACGTCCACAGAGATCCTATTAAACTCGTCAAAGCATCCCCAAACACCGGTCTGAGCCAGACCCTTATAGATGTTACCTATGGACTAAGAAAAAAAAAAGATAAAGAGATGATCGTCGGTATATTTCCTCAACTCACTTCACATTGTTACTTCCTTCTCACCTTATAGTCCATCTGTTCCGAGCAGTTGAAGACGTAGACCATAATGCCGAGCGAGCGCCCCAGGTCCTTAGTGGTTTCCGTCTTGCCTGTGCCAGCAGGACCAGAGGGGGCGCCGCTCATCGTCAGATGGAGCGACTGAGTCAGTGTGATGTAACATCTGCGTGTAACGATCAGATGATGGATAAAACATGGTTATCATGAAAGCTTTAATCTGTTGCAGGAAACAAGGCAGGTTTGATCAAAGACAGAATGTAACTAACCGATCTGTGAGTGGTGTAATAACCAGGCGATTGGTGTTCCCCAGGTATTCGTAGGAGAACTGAAACTGGGCATCGCAGATGTTGACATAGCAGTGGTTTTGCTGTTCATCCCAGCGATGGCGCAACTGAGACAACCAGGCAAACGCCTGTCCATTTGGTACCTAGAAGACAAGTATCATGACAAACCTCGAAATCTGGGAGTTGTAATCATCTCATGTTCATACTGCGTGTGGTCTTCAAATCGATGCACAATGAGAGGCTTTTTACTATGAAAGATAAATGATAGTATGTAGGATGTAACTCATTTTCAGTCAGCATTATCGTCATGGCAATTTTAGGACCTTGAACCTCAAAGTTCAAGCGTGGCATAAGTTTTATACCTTAACTTTATTCAACAACTTCACAAGTGATTCGAACAAACAATACAAACTAACTTCAAAAACAAGAGTCTGACTCACTCACTCATCATCTATACCGCTTTAACCTGTAGGGTCGCAGGGGGCCTGGAGAGGCAGGGTACACCCTGGACAGGGTGCTAATCAATTGCATGGCGCACACACACACACACACACACACTCATTCACACACTATGAGCAATTTGGGAACGTCAAATTAGCCTAATCTGCATGTCTTTGGACTGTCAGAGGAAACCGTAGAACCCAGAGGAAACCCCACCAAGAACATGCAAACTCTATGTACACAGACCCCGAGCAGGGAATTAAAGCTGGACCCTGGAGGTGCGAGGCGACAGTGCTAACCCCTAAGCCACCGTGCAAGAGCTTAACATTTAACTTCAATTAAACAAAAAGCTATTTCCAGTAATTGTTATTTCTAAACTTGTGTGCGTGTTAAGCAGTTGTGACACGCATGGCTTCTAAAGAGACCTTTTTCTGGAAAAGGCAGATCAGAAGCTTTTAATATGCACAACTTTTGTTAACATAATGCATTTCTATTGCAACATGCAGAAGCTCGTGCACTCCGCACAGAATCGTTTATGTCCAAATTATCAGTTATGTCTGACCAAGCCAAAAACTAGCCAATTCCGGTCTCTGGATGATCGTCTCTAATGGTTACCTTCTGAGAGATGAGCTTGGCCACCACGTCCCGAGCATGAACATCAATGGTACAAAGCGTCATGATCTTCTGCCGATCACCAGGTCTCAGCTCACCCAGCAGCATGTTTATCAGCGAGTTCAGCTGCAGGATCTGCAATACGTGCATATCTTAGTGACCTGTGTGACTACATGAGTGAGGGAGTGAGAGAGTAAGTGAATAAATGAGTAAGTGAATGAATGAATGAGTGAGTGAATGAATAAGTGAGTAAAAATTTGAGTGAGTGAATGTGTGAGTGAGTGAATAAGTGAATGAGTGAGTGAATATGTGAGTGAGTGTGTGAGTGAGTGAATAAATAAGTGAATGGGTGAATGAATGAATGAATGAATGAGTGAGTGAATGAATAAGTGAGTAAAAATTTGAGTGCGTGAATGTGTGAGTGAGTGAATAAGTGAATGAGTGAGTGAATATGTGAGTGGGTGTGTGAGTGAGTGAATAAATAAGTGAATGGGTGAATGAATGAATGAGTGAATAAATGAGTGAGTAAACGTTTGAGTGATGAATGTGTGAGTGAGTGAATAAGTGAATGAGTGAGTGAATATGTGAGTGTGTGTGAGTGAGTGAATAAATAAGTGAATGCGTGAATGAATGAATGAATGAGTGAATGAATAAGTGAGTAAAAATTTGAGTGAGTGAAGGTGTGAGTGAGTGAATAAGTGAATGAGTGAGTGAATATGTGAGTGAGTGTGTGAGTGAGTAAATAAATAAGTGAATGGGTGAATGAATGAATGAATGAGTGAATAAATGAGTAAGTAAACGTTTGAGTGATGAATGTGTGAGTGAGTGAATAAGTGAATGAGTGAATGTGTGAGTGAGTGAATGTGTGAGTGAGTGAGTAAAAGTTTGAGTGAATGAATATGTGAGTGTGTGAGGGAGTAAGAGAGTGAGTAAGTGAATGAATAAATGTGTGAGTGAATAAATTAGCGAGTGAATGAATAAGTGAATGAGTGAGTAAGTGGGTGAATGAATGAGTGAATGTGTGAGTGAATGAATGAATAAGTGAATGGGTGAGTAAAAGTTTGAGTGAATTAATATGAGTGAGGAAGGGAGTGAGAGACTGAGTACGTGAATGAATGAATGAATGAATGAGTGTGAGTGAATGAGTGAGTGAGTCAGAGTGAGTGAATGTGTACAGTGTAACAGTACCATAATTTGCAAAAAAATTCTTTAAAAATCCTACAATGTGATTTTCTGGATTTTTTTTTTTACTTATTTTGTCCCTCATAGTTGAGGTAAACCTATGAATTTGCACAATTTGTGGCTGACTAAATACTTTTTTGCTCCACTGTAAGTGAGTGAGTGTGTGAGTGAATTTGTGAGTGAATGAGCGTGAGTGAATGAATGTGTGAGTAAGTGAGTGAGTGAATGTGTGAGTGAGGGAGTAAATGAATGAGTGAGTGAGTGAGGAACTCCTTAGTGTGTTAGTTACATGAACTGACCTGTTTTTTATTATAATCTTTCAGCGCTGTCTCGAAACCCTCCTCCAACCTTTCAAATGCAATACCAACATCCATCGCCCACCAAATCTGACTCCCCGTCAGTGCCACCTAAAACACACAAAAACACACACACACGCTTAAAAGTGAGGTCTGAACCTCTTGTGTTGCCTTCAACCTAGGAAATAATGATATGGTAAAACACACACACACACACACACACACCTGTGCGGGATAGTCAAAGAGCCACTGATCGCGTGATTTGTCTTCGTACGCCGCTACAGCTTCGGAGATCTCCTGCCTCACCGTGGAGCGCATGGCGAGCTCCAACGCACCCAGCCAACACTCCGCCTGAAACGTGAAGAGTGAAGAAAATGTGTACATATGACGTGTATATACTGCGTATGCCAATACTGTATATTCTATCTTTCTCTGATACAAGATATACCGTATAATGCACCAGCCAGGGTAATCCTTGTAAAATGACCCCTAAATCATAACCCTCAGGGTGCAGGAATACATGTAACTATATAATAAAGTTTGTGCACATATATAGTGTGTGTGTGTGTGTGTATGTGTGTGTGTTAGTTACCTGTTCCTCACACACACAGGACTCGGAAAACGGCACATACTCCCCCTCTCTGCTGTACATCCCAACCGCAACCTCCACCCTCCCCTCCTCTTCTCCATCATCTCTGAACTTCAGATCAGCCAAGTTATCGAAGAGCTTCAGCAGGTGCCGTGTGACCTACACACAAATACAATGCACACACCAGATTTATACACACACACAAAACGGTGTATTTGTCCAATAGAATGAGTAGAACTAATGTGCTGGGGAAAATGCCCGCACCTGTCTGGGCTGCGTTCCCTTGGAAACGATCTCCAAAAGATCAGCGGCAGAGACGAAGTAGAATCGCGGAAACGTCAGTCGCTTCGTTTCCAAATACTCGGCTAGAGATTTTTCACATACAGACAACCTGAAAATTTTTTATAAATCAGTACTGTATTTCTAAAAACGTCTCTGTTTTTTTTTTAAGCTGTGTATAACGCATACTCTTGCGCACCTTCGCTGCAGGGCCTCAAGTTTCTCCAGGTAGCCTGGCTGGTTGGTGACGTCAATCACGTTTGCAGTTTTCACAACCATCATCATCAACTCCTGAGATATTTTACGTGAGATAAAATATCTCATTTCAAGCACAGAAGTGACACAAAAGAGCTTTTTTATCTTTTCACTGGACCACTGGACAGCTACGGTACCTGGAAGTCGAGATGGATGCCTTGAAAGAGCTCGGCGTCGTGCGCCAGCTGGTTACGGATGTCCTCGGAGTTGGTGAAGATGCTCTGCAGGTGAGCCCAGGTGCGCTGCACTCCCAGCCAGGTGCCGATCACGAGGTCCGCCAACATCAGCCGGCGCTGCCAGCCGCTCACCTCGACCAGAAAGTACTCCACGTGCTTGCTCATCAGGATATTCTGCAGCTGGACCTACACACACACACACACACACACATCTGTATTTTGACTTCCCTTGATACCCGTCTGTTATACCGTGTTCGTCTTAATCACCTGATTATCCTCCAGGGTCTCGATTAGATTCTCGTCGGCTTTCAGGAGGGGCGTTCTCGTGCTGGAGTGCGTCTCGTACGACAGAGACATCACAGACCACGTCTGCTTGATCTCAACCAAAACCTACGTGAAGAAGTACAAGCGTGATACTTGCTTTGCATGAAACAAACATGTAGTGCCACTCTGTCTGGCGCTACCTCTACCTTCTCGATCGCCATTTCTTTGACCGCTTTGTCCACGATGTTCTTCACTTCGTCTTCCACGCGGTGCAGCTGGAGCTCCAGCAGATCACCCAGAGTTGTGTTCTCGTCCATCATGAAGCTCACCTACAGACAGGCAGAGCGGTAGGTATGAGGATCTTGATCAAAATGTATTAAAGACGACTAAATGCTCATTGATCAAGGTGTCTTCTCCTGTAATATAACGGGTGTCAAAATGTTTAGAGATTTGCGCACCACCAATCCGGTCGCTTTCGCCGTACATCCTTAAAACCTGGCCATTGACGGTCTGGCTCCTGGAGACGAATTCTTGATGCACAATGCAGCAAATGTGTGCCTTTTTCAGTTGTAGATGATGAGCCCTACCACTGTGAAGACTGTTGCTTTGTCTCAGGGTCGTACCCGTACACCCAAGATTAGTCACCAGTAAATATTCTCGACATGAAGGACGGGTCATCTACTTTGACACGATGTTCCTTCTGCTCCTGGGTCAGCAACCTGGGGACGAACCTGGCAGCAACACGCCGCATGTTCAAATGACATGTGAGGATTTCCTGGACTGTTCCGTATGACACACCGACAGTGGCAGCGATGTTGTGGATTGTTCTTCGACGATCATCATGCACAAGTTGCTGCATGGTTTCAACATTTTCGGGGATTGAGCTCGTTGAAGGTCTTCCTGATCTCTCGTCATCTTCCAATGGTGTTCTTCTGTTCTCAAAGCATGTGTGCCACTCAAAACACCTTGAATGACTCGTTGCTGAATCACCATAAACTCGCTGGATCATGTCAAACGTCTCTGTGGCAGATTTGTCCAGTTTCACGCAGAATTTCACATTCGCTTTTTGTTCTAACTTGCTGTCCGTGATGAAATAGCAGACGTAGTGGTCAGAATAGCACCAGTTGCACAGCTCCTGATGTACACAGGATAAGGTCTTTTGGCACACTGACTTATGAAGGTCGGTGCTCCCTGTGACTATACGCACAGGCTCGTGCTGCCATCTGTTGGCATGTTACAAAACAAGTCTTGAAACTTTTTGATATCACCTCGTATTGTGTTAATACACCGTAAACTGGGCTGTTGTGGTGATGATGTGTTGTGTAAAATGTATATTTTATCACAGTGTTCTGTGCAATGCTGAAATGAGATATCCTACCCTGGTTGTGTGCATGAGCTGCTGCCAGTGTCGCTCTCGGACCGCCGAGTTCTGCAGTTCATTAACAGCCCTCAGTGACGTCAGCAGGTTTTTAACAGTAGACTCTAGACCGGCGTAGACGTCCCACACACGAACCTCCTTATCCAGGGTCTTCATCTCCTGCACACATAACCACGAACAGATCCATCATATAAATAGATAAAAGGTATGTACATTCTGTAATAAAATAATTATTACGGTAAAATGCTGGTATATGAGGAACAAAACACTTTCATTGTTGTTTAAGTAAAAGGAAAAAAACTTTTCTATAACACATTGTGTTTTATTTTTTTTACGTAATGTATTACTTAAAGCTACAAGCAAATTAATTACAAGGTATGTGTTCATGTGAAACCAGGACTTTTGATTGTGCAGAATAACAGAACACAGTTCTGAGAGTAAAAACTACCTTTATGTGGAAAGAAAGAAAGAAAGTAAGAAAGAAAAAAAGGTATTAAGACATTAAGTTATCTCTACCTTAGCAAACCTCCTGAGCTCCATGTCCATCTGCTCCACATTGATTTCTTTCCATGGTGTCTTTCTCCAGTCCAGGATACTGCACTACATGGATGATGATGATGATGATGATGCGCACAAATCATAATAGTAATTAAAAAGTTAGTTCACTCAGAATGTGCAGATAGTCAGGATGTAATCCACTTAAATCACAGACAAATGAGAGGACACAACGATAATCTAGAGTAAAAAATACTTTCTATACTTTATTGTTCTGCAGCAGAATAAACATGATGGCAGGACATGACACCCATATAGGGACATAAAAGTTCTGCGGGAGTTTGTGATGTTGCATCACCTTGACGAAGATAACCATATCCCACACTGCTTTGAGGAGGATGATGTCAGAGCGGCACTGCCGGAGCTGCTTGTAGTCCGGGAAGCTGACCTCGAACAGCTTGGCGGTTTCTTGCAGCATGCGCATCTCCTTCTCCAGCTGAGCCACGGCACGATTGGTCTAAACATTGGCCACACACACACACATCCAAACAAGTTTTAGATGTTTGTTCAAGTAGAGGAAACCACAAATCAACATGATCTTAGTGACTCATTTCTTAGATGTCTGCTTGAACTTCTTTAGCAACCTCAAAAACAAGCCACCAAAGTTAAAAATGTCTCGAGTTATTATATATAACCTATACATATATTATAAAACTGTGAAGTTGGTGTGTCTGTACATTGAAGATATTTGCGAAAAAATAATTTTGTGGGACAAGATGGTTATTGGAATTTTTGAGAAAAGTGAAAAGATTTTTTCGCATATCTCAGTTATGAAGCCGGGGTCAGAGCATAGGGTCAGCCAGGAGACAGCGCCCCCTGGAGCAGATACAGTTAAGAGTCTTGCTCAAGGGCTCAACAGTGAAAGCCTGGCGGTGCTGGGGCTCGAACCCTCGACCTTACAATCAGTAACCCAGTAACCCACAGATCAGATCAGACTGGATCAGATCGGATTTACATGTCATGATAGTTCGCATTTACAGAGGTTGGACAATGAAACTGAAACGCCTGGTTTTAGACCACAATAATTCATTAGTATGGTGTAGGGCTTCTTTTTGCGGCATCAATTCGTCTCGGGTGACTGTGCAGGCCATGGGAGATGATCAACTTCACTTTCATGTTCATCAAACCACTCTGTCACCAGTCTTGCTGTGTGTATTGCTGCATTATCATCCTGATA
>JAQMYJ010000037.1:34303018-34314170 GCA_030014305.1 Clarias laeviceps
TAAACTTGGTTTCTACAGCTTTGTACTGATTTGATCCTTTGAATTGTAAAATAATAACAGAGTGATGACATCGCCCACGCCTAGTGTGTATTAACACATCTTGTTTACATTAGACACGCTTACATGAACTTTTGAATAGATAAATATTACAAACACATGCAAATCAACAATTTAAACAGAAGTAAAAGACAATGCACTCGCTTGCGGTGGAGAGTTCATTAGTACAAGCACTGCTCTCATTTCTGCTTTTTTCTCCAACACACCTCACTGCATCTCGATTTCAGAGAACCAAACCTACATCCTCTAAACACCCCCAACTACCCCCCCCCGCCCCCCGAGGACCCCGTTTACACCCTGTGCACAGGATTTCCACCCAGCTCCCTCGCTCTCAGTTTCACACACCACGACAATCAAGACTTACCTTCTCTAGTTCCGTTCCACGCTCCCCTCGCTCTCGGTTCGTTCGTTTAAACTGCTGCAAAGTTCTTTTCTGATGCACGCACTGAAACGATCACATGATCAGATACCTACGTGATTAAGATTATAGATTTATCTCAGCACTTTATCTCGGACGATAAACAGGACTTTCCTAGCCGTCTTCAGTTTCCTGATTACTGCTACAGCAGAATATTGTTTTTTTTTTGTTTTTCTCCCTGCTGTGATGTTTTATGCTGACTGTTAATGTGGTTACGCAACTGAGTGCAAAAGTTTGCATACCGTAGTTTGAACAAAATGAAGAATTCAATGCAACTGTTAACGAGTTTTTTGTTTGTTTTTGGAGAAAAGTTATATAGTTATATAGTCAGGTTAAAATACTAACAGTGAACAATGAATAAATATTCATCTTGTCTTCGCCAATTTATTTTCCATGCAAACATAATGAAACTAGTTTCGGAGTTTTTTTTTCTTTCTGACTTCTGGTTTAGGTTTGAGTCATGTGCGTTAAAATTTTTTTTGAACGTCTTTAATTCTAGGTGATCGGAATCACCAGGGAGCATCCGATACAACATTATCACGATACCTGCGTACCGATTCGATTTGTATTGCGATTCTATAAATGTCGAGATTTTACATATAAATATCCCGATTCAATATTAAAAAATCTTTCAGATTTCCTAACAATTTTAAATAAAATTCACAAATAATTCGCTGCCTGTCGATATGTGAACCGTTCGGAGTGCACCACCTGCAGGAGTTCAGAGGAACTGCAACATTTTACCATCTCATCACTGGCGATACATCACTGAATAAATTTTTTCCTCCTATCTCTATTCAATTGTTACCATGCATGGTGGGCTCAAACTTTTGCACACCAGCGCATTGCATATAGTATAAACGAAACTAATGTTAAGTTTTGTGGGTTTTGTTTCAGTCCTGACAAGGTTCATCAGACGTGCATGATGGTAAAATCCCTGTTATGTGGAAAAAAACAACAACAACAAAGCACCCGGTGTGGTATCATGACTCGAACATCGAGGTCATCTTGGTCATGTCAGGAATGTAATGTAAATAGGTAGCAGGCGGGTGTTAAAAACAGTTTAGTCAAAAGGCAGATCAAAAACAATCAGATTAATAAGAAATTCGAGGGGGAAAAGTTTCCCTTAACGTCGGGTTCGAAGTAAAAAGGGCGTGCACGCTGGGTGGGGGAGGGGGTGGGGGGGTCTAGTCTTTTTCCTGTCAATCACAAAGACGTGGGTGTCTATGAGCTCATGTATGGTGTAAGCGGTTTGTGATTTTTGATGAGTCCGACCTTTATCTGTAACACATATTCATACTTCATACACTGTTACAGTGAGCTCATGCAATGAACAGGATCGTTATAGCGACAGAGTCTCTCAGTTAGTCATGATGTATGAAAAGGTTAGTTACGTCAAACCCATTTCCGTCTATGACGGAAATGTACTCTGGTGGTTTTCACCTTTTTTTAGTGCCTCGACCAAGACCGCTCTCTGTCGAATAGAACACCACATGGGGTGGAGCTCGAGCTCCCTGACGAGGAACATGGACATGGAGTGTGTTTTAAACGGACATGGATAAGTTTGTGCAAAATAAAGACACCATTTCAGAAGGGTCAACTTATTGGGCTGCATCAAGCAAATAGAAGAACTAAGGAGATTAATAATAGCAAAAGTAACACACACAATGTGATGAGGACTCAAAGGATTGGGACTAAAGCGTTGTGTCACCATAAGAAAACCACTTGTTAGTGAGACTCATCAGAAAAAAAAAAAAAAAAAAGGTTGAATTTGCTAGAGTGCATAGAGACTGGACTTTGGAGTGATGGAAAAAGGTCATGTGACCTGATGAGTTCAGACTGACCCTATTCCAGAGTGATGGGCGTGTCAGGGTAAGAGCATGAAGCATCATGCATAGTGTCCACTGTACAAGCGTCTGGAGACAGTGTTATGATCTGGGGTTGCTTCAGATGCTCAGGTCGTGACTCAGCAACGTTATGGGGCAAAAAAATGACGTCAGCTGACGACCTGAATGTACTGAATGACCAGGTTATCACATCTATGGAGTTTTTCTTCCCTGATGGAATGGGAATATTCCAGATCTCAGCAGATTGTGAAAGAGCAGTTCTATACTGGAACTAGACACCACGGTGTGTGTGTGCTGTAATCAAAGCTAAAAGTGATTAAATGAACTGATATAGAATGTGTGACTGTTTTTTTTTTTGGCCAGGTGGTGTATGTACAAAGCGATTGCATCTTATGTTTTGTTAAAGTATGGCTTCTTCTTCTTCTTGAGATTATGGGTAGTTGGTGCATCATTGCCACCTACTGGCCTGGAGTGTGAAGCGGGAAGTTACACAGCATTCCAGTGTTTATTAATTACTTTTCGGAGTTTTCAGAACCTGTAAGAAACATAGCTGCTTAAGACAAATCAGACAAACATTAGTGCTACTGAATCTATTTGAAAAATGCAACGCTTAACAAATAAAAACTATTCTACAGTCTATCTCTGAGCCACAGCTGTAGTGTTTAACGTGCTGCTTCGTGGTGTGGGTTAGTGATTATTCTTGTTATATGAGGTACTGGATCACATCCAGCTCCACCGCCCAGACTTTTTTCGTTTCTGCATCGAGGACTATCTTTGAAGCCCACACCACCTCAACACGACGTCATTCCCCTGGAGACGAGGATTCTATAACGGGAATACATAAACACGGTCAAATCCATCACTAGATGTCTACGCATGAAACCTTCGCTGGATGGAGTGATGATTGATGCAAGAAGATCATGAACTTTCTTCTCTATATATCTGAAAATAAAACATACCGAACTCTCAAAGTGTGTTTGTGTGTCAGTGTGTCTTCTGTGGGCTCTCGGAGTGTGTTAGTGTGTGCTATTAAAATATGCACCAACGTAAGTAATCAAACGATTCCCTGTACCATGGCTTAAACAAACACAGTAAACCTGAAGCATCAATCATTAAGCCTTGTGTACGACAGCGGGATAAAAAAAAAAAAAAACTCACACAGTCTTAGTCTGATTTTTATATTATAGACACAATACACAATACCATTGGGGATGGAAATCAACAGGGAGCATCTCATACAATATTATCAGGATACCTCAGTGCCGATTTTAAAAGTATCGCAATTTTATAAATCTCCCGATTCTATAGTGTTTTTCTCCATCAGGTTTCATTACAATTCAAAACAACATTCGGAAACAATTTGCAAATACAGTAAATCCCCTACATACGAACGCTCGAGTTACGAACTTTCAAAGATACGAACAAGCGTTTATGCATGTTCAATCACGGAAGTTAGATCACATGTCCGGCGCACATTGTCACATGCGTGCAGCGCGCATCCCAAGCTAGCGTAAAAGCAGCAGCGATAAAGCAACAACGATGGAGACAAAAGTGAAAATAATTCAGAGAAGGAAGCGAGGTGAAAAGATGGCAGACATCGCTTATTCTTTTAACATGAATCGTTCAACCATCTGCGCGATTCTAAAGAACAAGGACAAGATTATGGAACATGTTCGTTTCATACTGAGTATAAACAATTGTGTTAGTATCCTAGTACCTGAAGAATGTTTGTTGGATTTGTGAACAAATTGGACTTACGAACAAGCTCTCGGAACGGAACTCGTTTGTATGTTGGGGATTTGCTGTGATTTGTATTACTCTGCACCACCTGTAGGACTATAAAGGAATTGCGCCATTTTACCACCTCAAATATATTTTATTCATTCACTCATTTATCTTCTACGTTATATCCTGTACAGGATGGAGATTATCGCATGAGACCGGAAGGCGGGAATCTAATCCTCGACCCTGAATACATTTACATAAGATTTATTGTTAAAAAATCGATTTTGGAGTCAGTGTGGCAAGATTTCTAATGAGAATGAGTCCTAATATTTCAGACCAAATCAGTTTGATGTCAGCACCTGTTGATATTTAAGTATGCTGAAAAAAAAATACATTAATAAATAAACTAAATAATGGTTAAAACGGCCATGCCGAGTGCACAGCAGCATCATATTTTGGACGATGACGCCACCAAATGTTGCAACTAAAGCTAGGGATGAGCTGGGGATCCGATGACGTAACGCACATCACGCAACTCGCAGACTGTTAGGAAACGCATTCATCCCCCTTTAAACTGAAGCTCTTACTTAAGCAGCAACATGATGTAACGTGACACCAGGAACAGCACTCGGCACTTGCACAATAGTTCTCCAATTGAGTGGGGAACCTCACTAAACTCGATTCACCTGTTCGAAAGGTTCAGGTTACAGGAACAAGAGCTAGGAGGTGTTATAGAAGCGCCGTGAACACACAAATACGGAGTATTCCCATGAAGAAGTTCCCTCATCCACACACACACGCGCTGGAGTTATTAAAACGCTCTGATTTGGAAGCCTAAGCTCCTCCCCTCATCAAGTTCTTCATCGATTTCTCTTCTCCCCGCTCGTACTGTCCCGTAATCCGTCTCCATGCCACTATTGATCGAAGGCGTGGCCTGCACTCGCAAAGTGCTCGTTATCCGGACGGTCTCCGGACTCCAGCTCACAGCCTGATGGCTTCTGGGAATTCTATTAAACCGTGACGCTTTATCGTAGGGTTAGTTCACTGCCTCATGTTACACTTAAGCCGAGTACTGAGAGAAAGAAATCGCCTGATCCGTACAGCGAGAATAACAGCAAGAAATAAACTTAATGAAATTCTTTTAAAAGCGCTTTTATTCAAATTAAGCCACAATTCACTTATTTATCTCTCTCTCTCTCCAAGTCTATCTTTGCTTTTTTTTGAGTGTCTCTCTCGTCCACTTTCTTTCTTCATGCCTTATTCACTGCTGTGTATCTGCCTCTGTCCCTCTTCCTACATGTGTCTCTCTTTCCATTTAAGAGTCACTCTGTCTCTGTCTCTGTCCTGTACCGTGTCTTCCTCTCATGTCTGAGTGTCTCTCTCCATATTATCGCTCTCTGAGTATCTTTGTCTCTTTTCAAGTGTCTCTCCTCTTCGTTTCTGAGTCTCTGTATCGATTTCTTGGTGTCTCTCCGAGTGCTTTTTAAATACAGTACATGTTACAATGAAAAAAATGTAAATAGTTTATTGATTTAAACCATTTCGACAATGTTGAAAATAAAGAGCACATGATGAGGGAAAAAAACTTCTATGAGTGTCTCTATGTTAGTCTTTGTCCTTCTTCTGAGTGTCTCTTCTTCTTTGTCTCTCTCCCCCTCCCCTTTTTTTTCTCTTTCTGAGCATCTTTCCCACTTTTCCTCTTCATCTCCCCTTGTCTCGATGTCCTGCTTTGTCTCCCTCTCTACAGGCGTCTCTCTCTCTCTCTCTCTCTCTCTCACACACACTCTCTTCCTTTGTCTCTGTCTAAAGGAATCTGTTTCGCTCTTCGTCCCTCTCGAAGTATCTCACTCTCCCTGCTTCCCTCTTTGTTTCTCTATCCTTCTTCGTCTCTCTCAGAGTGTCTCCCCCTCTCTCGATCTCTCCCCGAGTGTCTCTCACCCTCTTCGTCTCTGTGACTCTTCCTCTCATTCCGGTTGTCTTTCTCTGTATACTTCTTCCATGCTACTTGTCCCTCTGTGTCTTTCCATCACGCTGTCTCTCTAGGCTTACCTCCGAGTCTCTGTCAGTTTCATTTCTCTTTCTCTCTCTCACTCAGTGTGTCTCAATCACTCTTAATATCTTTCTCAATGTCTCTCATTGTCTCCGTCTCTTGATGTCTATCTCTGACCATGTCTGGGTTAGAGCCTCACACCCCACACCTCAGAGTCGAGTCAATTCAAGACCATCACTGGGTGCCGGATAATAACGGAAGCAGAGCCACCCATGTAGTGTGGCGTAATCTTAACCTCAACCTTACTTTTTCTCTCACACACACACACACACACACACACACATCATTTAAAAGGGGGCAGAAAATGCTGGGTGCCGGTGTAGCGTACCACATCCGAAGCAACACTGAAAACACACTCAGGTAGTGCAGCGTCAGCACACACTCGCCAGGAAATAGGAACGAATGATTCTCTGTCTTTCTTTCGTTCACATTTCTTTCCACTTCCTCTACAGAAACGGTTACGCTTCCTCTGCGCGAGTCGGGTCATGAGTGCTCTTGAGTAACGCAAAAAAAGCTCGCAGTTATGCGCCTTCACACAGAATCTCTACGATTTAACGATCGCGAATAAGCTGATGAAACTGTCGAAGCGTTTTTTTGTAAATTATTATTATTATTATTACATTTCACTAAAGAGTGAGCGATGAATGTGGCCTGACTTCTGAAAGCTAACCACAGGTTAATGCTAAAAAGTTTGCGCCCCCTCTTCCTTCCCTAGTATTCTGGGTTTTAAAAAAAAAGTAGGCCGCTATTGTACAGAAATAAATCAAAAAAGACCCTGATATACTGTATTACTTCACCTGAGTGGGTGTTTTTACTAACATGATCAAAAGTTAGCATCACTACTGACTATGCATCAATACTGTCTTTGTTTTTGTTTTCTCCCCCAGAGCAAAAGTTTTCCTAATTTGCCTTTTACATCTTTTGCTATAGTTACGTTACGGTTATGATGTTGATATTAAAGAAAATAAATACATTCTCAGTAACTAAGCATCAGTATCAGCATCCAAATCAATGCATCAGATCTGGTTCACTTTACATCGACTTCATAACGACTTCCACCATATCCGCCATACTTGCAGACCTCCGAGGCCTAACGGAACGCGTTAATCAGTGGAAGAAGAGGAAGCGTGTGTACGTGTTATTATGTAGGTGTTTATTGCTCAGACAACCACAAGTTCCTTAAACAGCGCAGTGTATCGGCTGCAGCTTTAACACATACTCACTTACACAACACACACACACACTCACTCACACCCCGACACCCGCTGACCTCATGCGTGCCTGTGTGTGAAGGTCTGTCGTACTGAAAGCCGCAGAGTTCAGAGCTGGCCACCGTTACAGACTGGTGTTCAGCCGTCGAGTCAGAAACTCAGCTGAAGCGTGTTCGCATGCATCACTAATTGCCACATGTGACTGTTTTATCTGCCCCCAGGGTAAATACAGCGGGCGTTTTTTTTTTTTTTTTGCCCCACATTTCTGAGCAGAATGAGAATTATGAAAACAATCTCTCTCTTTTTGTCTCTCTTTAGGTCTAGAGCTTTGCATCTGTGACTATGACTGCGTTAATCTTTCTGTCTTTATGTGTGTGTCTGTGTGTGTGTGTCTCTCTCTCTACCTCTCTGTCTCTGTCCATCTCTCTCTCTCTCCATCCTGATACATGGCTGCACAAGATCAAAAGATTTTGTCTCTTGGTCTCTTTTCTATGTCTCTTTCGATGTGTGAGTCTCTCTGTCCATCTATCATTTATCTTTAGCTCTCACCCTGTCCATAGCGCTGTCCGTCCTGCTTCTTGTGTCTCGTGTCTGCATAATTTTTTATTTCCATCAATTTGACTGTATCTCTCTATATTTGACTCTATCTCTTTATATCTCACTTTGTCTCCTTGCATCTCCATAACTGTCTCTCTTTCTGTCCGTCTGTCTCTCTCTTTATCTGTTAGCCCTTCTGTCTTTGGCTGTGTAGCGCTCTCTCTCTCGCTCTCTCTCTCTCACTGCATGTCTCTCCTTGGTCTTTCACCATCTTGTCTCGCTCTCTCTTTGCTTGCATTTGCGTCTTTGACCGTATCTCTCTATGTCTCTCCAGGTCAATATCTCTGTCTTTTTTTTATTTTTTTATTTTTTTTATTAATCAATGCAACTGTATGACCAAGACAAAGCAATTTCCCTCTTTGATTAATAAAGTTCTTTGAATCTTGAATCTTTGTATCTATGACTGCTCTGTATGTTTGTGTGTCTCTCTCTCTCCACCCTAATACATTTCTGCACAAGATCAGAATTAGGAAAAAAAATTCTCTCTCGATGTGTGTCTCTCTCTCTGTCAATCTATCTATTTGTCCTTATCTTTCTCCTTCACCATCTCTCTCTCTCTCTGCCATTACCTGTCTCCCCACTGTATCTCTCTTTCTGTTTCTTTCTCTCTGTGCATCTGTTTGTGTCTCTCGCTCGTTGCATCTCTCTTTCTTTGCCTGTCTCTCTCTCTCTCTCTCTCTCTCTCTCTGCATCTATGACAGCTCTGTTTGTGTCTCTCTCCCCCTATGTCTCTGTCCATCGCTCTCTCTCCATCCAGAAAATTTTATGTGTCTGTATGTCTGTCATTAACAGATTCAAAGGTGCTTTACTGGTAGGACAAATATTTACATTCATATTGCCAAAGCTTAGAAATAAGTTACAAGAAAATAATAGGAGTAGATAGTAAAAAAAAAAAAAGTATATAAAGAGTAATGATAAATGTATATAAAATAAAAGTCTCTGTCTCTCTCTGTCCTTGATTTTTTTCTCCCTCTTTGTTTGTGTCTCTCCCTCTCTTTCTTTCCATCTGCACAATATCAGAGTTATGAAAAATGTCTCTCTCTCAATGTGTCTCTCTCTTTGACAATCTTTAACTGTATCTCTCGAAGCCTCTTTATATTTCACTTTCTCTCTGCATCCCTATGACAGTCAGTCTCTCTTTCTGTCCATCTCTCTCTCTCTCTCTTTATAAAGCACTACTACTTTCCACACATAAACATGTAATTTTTTTTTTTTTACCAAATATATACTTTAAATGTTAAATCAACCCAACAGGATTCGGCTAACCTGCGCATGCGCGAATCAGAGGGACCTGAGCCAAGGCTGTGAAAACAATGTGTCTTTTTGCTTCCAGATAGAATGAGATGATTATGTGAGTAAAGTCACAAGAACAGTAAGAAGGAAGAAAAAAAAAACAGCACTGGAGTTTGGAGTGGATTAAAGATTGAACAGTGTTAAAGTAAAGACAGAGAGAGAGAGAGAGAGAGAGGAGTATCTGCCACACCACGCTGCTCAGGAAGCGAACAGGGGCAACAGATACATAAAAAAAGGGGGGGGGCGCGGGGGGGTTCTATAATAAACAAAAAATTTAAAATTCTTTTGATGTTTTGTTTCATCCAATAACGTCTGTTCTGGACAGATACAAAGTTGCCTTAGAATGGAATGTTTGCACTCACCAGTTTTTTTTTTTTTTTTAATCTCGCCCGGTTGTTCGTTTATTTGTTTTTAATCCTTAATAAAGAAAAAAGCAAATAAACAATCCTCACACTTAAGCGGTACAGTCCATTAGAGGCTCGCTTGACATCTCTGTGTGTGTGTGTGTGTGAAGAGATGAGAAAACCCTCGCTGGAGCCACTCCTTCCCGCAAAAACACACACACACGCACGCGCGTGCACCCAAACACACACACACAGTTTCCGCCCAAACCCTTTACTAAACTAAAAAAAAAAATCCCTCACACAATAAAATAAAGAAGTTTATAGGGACGGAAACACGCCTGAGAATAAAGCGGAAGCTAAGTGTGTGTCTGTGTGTGTGAATGAGTGTGTGTGTGTGTGGAGGTTTATCCAGAGCCACTGACGTGTTCAGTTTTCCGAGAGTTTTTTTTTTTTTTTTTGCCCAACAATCTGAAACGCAGGGATTCCAGATGTGGAGCTGCAACATCTGTGTGTGTGTGTGTGTGTGTGTGAGAGAGAGAGAGAGAGAGAGTTCAGTCAGGTTTATATAATGTAGATGATAAAGAGTCAGGGCAGTAATAGTTACTATAGATGAAATATGTAATATATGTAATATATAATACTATGGATGAAGAGAGAGTGACTCTTGTGAACATTATATACACACACTACCGTTCAGAAGTTTGGGGTGACTTTCTAACTCCATGATGGTTCCTGATTTTTATTTCTTTCTACATTGTAAAACGGAAGGCGTCCAAAAAATGCATTAATCTCCTTTGAACAGTTGATATTGAGATGCTTCTGCTACTTCTGGGTTAGATATATAATATATATATATATATTAATTAAGCAGCTTTTCTCCTTTGATGACTTTCGCCCTCAAAATATTACTTTACTCCTGTTCTACTGAAACTTTTGTATTTGGTATTACTTCATACATTACGGGCATTGGTGGCTCAGTGGTAGATTTCTCGCCTGCCATGCAGAAGGCTCAATTCCCACTCAATGCCCAAACCCGTACTGGATGCAGTGCCGGTCCCAAGTCCCAGATAAAATGGGACGGTTGTGTCACGAAAGGCATCCGGTGTAAAACCTGTGCCAAGATGTCGGGCAGATTGGATGGTCCGCTGTGGTGACCCTTCGATGGAGCAGCTGAAAGACTTACAACGACATACTGTACATACATTACAACCAAGTGGCACGGTGATGTAGAGGTTAGCACTGTCGCCTTGCAGCTCTAGCATTGAGGGTTCGATTCCCACCTTTCTCCCTGTGCTTGTTGGGTTTCCTCTGGGTACTCTGGTTTCTTCCCAAAGATGCTCCAAAGACATGCATTAGGAAAACTGCCGTTCCCAAATTGCCTGTGGTGTGTGTGCGATGGCTTGGCACCCTGTTTAATTGTGATCTCCTGGGATATGATCCAGGCCACCGTGACTCTATACAGGATAAAATGGTATAGATGATGAGTGAGTGAATGAACAAATGTAAATTACGACAAATTCTTATTTATTTCTTACTGAAGGCATCAAAACTATGAATGAACACATGTGGAGTTTTGTACTTAACAAAAAAAGGTGAAATAACTGAAAACA
>JAQMYJ010000037.1:34359756-34373030 GCA_030014305.1 Clarias laeviceps
AGCTGGCAAAAATGCATGCAGACGGTTTTTGTTTGTGAGAACTTGAAGCCATTCTGCATTGACCAAGATTGTATTTTGTTTATCTTCTTTTGGATTTTCTGCTCAATAGTTATCATGTTCTTACTTCTGTAGCAAATGCAGATATCATCTACATATAGACTACAAAGTATGTCAGAACCAATGTTTTTAACAATACTATTAATCTTAATATTAAAAAGTGTTGCAGATAAAATGCTTCCTTGAGGTACTCCAAGTTCTTGTTTGTGCAGTTTTGATAATGTGTTTGCTTCTTTGACTCTAAAAACTCTCAGATAAGAAACTTTGAATAAAAATAAGTAAACGTCCTCTAAAATTCATTTGATACAAATCGTTTAAAATTCCTTGTTTCCATGTTGTGTCGTAGGCCTTCTTCAGATCAAAAAATACTGCCACAGCATGTTCTTTTCTGATGAAGGCATCACGAATATAGCTTTCAAGACACACCAGGTGGTCTGTAGTGCTTCGTCCTTTCCTGAATCCACATTGGGCAGTATTTATGTGATGTTCGGATTCCAGTACCCAGACCAGGCGGTCATTGACCATCCGTTCCATTGTTTTGCATAGACAACTGGTTAAGGCAATAGGGCGATAATTAGAAGGATCTTTATGGTATTTCCCTGGCTTTGGGATAGGAATAATTTCTGCTTCATGCCAAGCGGATGGAATATTTCCTAATATCCAGATAGAGTTAAAAATGTTGAGAAGTTTTTTAAGAAAGAGTTGGGGTAAATTCTTTAAAAAATTATAGTGGATATTATCTGGTCCAACGGCTGTATCGTGGGATTTTTTGATGGCTCGTTGTAGTTCTTCCATTGAAAAAAGTTGTTTGTAGGGCTCTATATTACTGGAATTAAAGTTAATTTGTTTCTTTTGCTTATCATTGTGGTCTCTAAAAGCAGGAATGCAGTTTTCAATTGATGAGTTCTTTTTCGAAGGTTTTTGCTAATATGTTCGCAATTTCTTCTTTTGATGTCAAGATTGAATCATTCTGTTTGATGTGTTGTATTTGTGGACCATTGTTTTTCCGTATCAGTTTCCATATTTTACTTGATGGAGTATTTGTTGACATGTTGGAAAAAAATCTTCTCCAGCTTTCCTTTTTGACTTCATTTATGGTTCTTCTTGTTTGTGCTCTCTTCATTTTAAGTTTGATAAGATTTGTTGTTTGGGTATCTGAAGAAAAGTCTTTCAGCTTTTTTCCTTTATTTTATAGCCTCCTTACACTTCTCATTAAACCATGGGATTCGTTTAGATGTTTTTTTTAGTGATGTTCTTGGGACTGTGGTTTTCGCTACAGCTATGAGAGTTTCTGTAAATTTCTGCATAGCGTCTGGGCTATGTTCTGAGAGTTTAGCAAATTTTTCATAGCAGAGAGATTGAAAATGATACCAGTTTGCCTTTTTTTATTTGCCATCTTTGTACTTTTACTTCTTTTTCTCTTCCTTTGATAGTAACTATAATTGGGAAATGATCACTTCCACATAGATCTTGATGCACTTTCCATGATAAATCTACAAAAAGTTCAGGCTGACATATTGTTAAGTCGATTGCAGAGTACGTTCCATGTCCTGGGTGTAAATTGCTGTTAAGACTGATATGACTGTGAATCATATCATCTCTAATTAAAATAGTTGTTCCACCAGAAGCTTGCTTGTTATTGGGACCAATAGTATTAAAAGCAATACATTTTTTAAAAGTGAAAGTGTTATCTGATGGTAGCTGTGTCTCTTGAAGGCATACAGCAATCGGGTTGATGGTTGCAGTTAGACGTTGCAACTCCGCTAAATTAGCCCGAACACCACGACAGTTCCACTGAATTATGGCATTTTCCATCATCTATTTGGAAGAACAGGGACAGTTGTCCTTATTCTGCTTATAGGGGAAGGGCTTCTGCTGGGATGTTCACTGTCTTTCATTTCTGCATCTTTAATTTGTCTTGTTTTTGAAGTATCACTCTTTGATTGAGTAATACTTAATTTCCTGTTACTTTTATTTGCTTTTTCGTTCTCGGTTGTTGAACTCTGGTCAGTATGAAGGTTGTCAGTCGGAGATTCACTCTGGACTCCTATATTCTTTGTCCTTGGGAGGGGATTATTGTGGTTGATGGTTTGGGGTTTATCTTTATGCATCCAACTGATATCTGTCTAGCAATCAATTGTCTTTACAGATTTTTTGACCACACAAGCAAACGTTTCATTTAAAGCGAAAACAGGAGCAGCAGCCACTATCTTCCTTGCTTCAGGGTAACTGATCCTCTTTAAACATCTGACCTTCTGTATTTTTTTTCTTTGATTCACATGGGACATTGTTTTGATGCAGCAGAGTGATCGCCTGAGCAATTACAACATTTGGATGGCCTTTCACAGCTCTCTTTGTCATGGCCTCCTTCGCCCCAATTACAAAAGATGTGTTTATTTTTGCATTCGTTCGATCCATGACCATATTTTTGGCAGTTGAAACACCTAAGGGGATTGGGTATAAAGAGATCTACTCGAACTCGCTTAGATACCCAATCAGAATTCTTTCTGGGATTTTTGGTTTATTGAATGTGATGATGTATGTATTCGTTTTACTCGTTCTTCTCTTTTGATTATTATTCTTTTTACATTTATTACTCCTTGAGTCTTAAGTTCGTTTTTTATTTCTTCTTCATCGACATCATCCAGTTCTCTGGTACGGATTACCTCTTTACTGTAGTTCAGCGTTAGGTGTGGTGATGTCTTAACATCCCAGCTAACATGTTGGCATGTAATAAATTTTCAGCATTGTCCTTTTTGTTACATTCCACAAGAATTTCTACAGTTCGTAATTTTTTTACTTCTTTTACCGTTCCTGCTATTCCTGTAATACCTTTTTGTATAGCAAAAGGGGAAAGTTTGGTGATTGGGAGATCAGGAAAAGAAGCTTCAATGATAATAAATTTTGGCCAGTCATCATTACTTATCGTAGAAACGCATGTCTTTCCAAAAGTGTTGTCCATATCCAGGTCCAAAAAATGTTTTTTTGAGTTGTTTTGTAGCCATATTTTAAGTTTTTCTTTTCATCATCTCTACTCCTCACCCACCTTGGAGCCCAAAAAAATAGGGATGCACAGCGCTGCGGAACTCCAGCAGATTATGCATCAAGGATATAGTGATGATATACTCAAGCAATGTAAGCAAAAAGTTGCTCAAATCACTTGATTGACCCTTAGCCAAAGTCTCCAATGAGTCTGAAAATTACTGATGTTCATTTATCTCAGAATATTCTAGGAGTATGCTTTGACCAGCCAATTGATTGGATCGAGCCATTCCAACCTCCCGATGAAGTAGGAGCTAAAGTGTCGCGTTGAAATAATGGAAGCCGCAGCAAACCACATTTCTCAGAAACCAGGATCTCTTCCTCCACCGACACGGGTCGCAACTCACGGCAAACAAGTTGTCCCTTATAATAGAATTGGGATAGTGGGGATCAATTAATCTCCGGGTCCCTACGGAGTGATGAAAGTTCTACCAAGCATGTAAGGATAGAATAGTAGAAAAGTTTAAATGTGACCCTCGTAAGGGGGGCTTAAGGGTTAATCTCCCTTGCCCAAGGGGAAGACCCTAGCACTACGGAGGGAAGGAGCGTGCCACTGTTCCTTTCACAGGCTGCCATCACAAAGATGGGTCCTGTGCCGTACCCGGCGGTGTATATGCTAAAGATATATAGTCAACACATACACAGACAATCTTGCACTTAACGATTTCTTTATTCTTGTTTTGACTAGTCCAGCCATCACTAACTGTTCCCAGCTGTCCCCCTCCGCAACTTTATGGATATGACCACGATGTTAGTCAGTGGAACTGTTCACAACAGCAGAGGATCTGGATGAAGACTGAGCTGGAATCTATGGATCTCTGGCCAGGTTCCATTCCCTTAAGAAATCCGATGAAGATGGTGTCATTGTGGCGCTTCCCTCCCAGAATTAATAGACAGCTTTCATGAGCTTCCCTCCCCCAAGTACTTTCAGCTTAACCCTTTTTTTTTTTTTATATGGAAGCCAGAAAATGATAACCTGATGGGGAGGCTGAGGAACAATTACCCTTTGCCATGCATTGAAGGTTATGCTCAGCCTCAGGTTACCTCTGCAGATGTTGGGAGACCACTCGTGATTGTTGGCATCACTGGACAGTACTACCTCTTGTCGTCTAGGCTGTGCTCCAAAGTTTGCCGGAAGAGGTGTTATGCTGACAACCCAGTGTGGCTGGAAAAACATCCCCAGCGATTCACAAATGTGTTTCTCTGTATCTGCACACTACCTGACTGACTGTCTACTGCACGAGTATCAGCACCAGGAGGGCATCATCAAAAGTCTGCTGCAGGGCACCTTTGGACAGGCTTTCCATTTTCCATTTCTAAGGTCACAAGAAAAGTCACCTTTTTATCTGGAACCATGTCATCATATGCTGTCATGAATGAAAACTGGATGATCATTTCATGGGTAATAGTGCAGTCTGAGACAGAGAAGTCACTGTTACAACCCGTTACAGTACTGCAGACATAGAGAAGGCCCAATACCAGTGGGTTGACCGGTAAGAAATTATCATACCAATATTTACATCTAATATTTCTTTTGACATTTTTTGTTTGTAGTTTGGAGGATGGAATCCATTTGCAGCATGAGCAAATGTATCATTACTAAATGCACTGCAATGAACATAGTGAGAGATAAAGTTAACATTTATGGGTATATTTTTCTCCTTTTTTCTCTTTCAGAGATGGTTGTGCAGCATTTAAGGTGGGAGAATCTCTTCCAGGAGAGCATCTCAACTGGGATGCTTAGCAAACATCTGATGCCATTGTTGATGAGGCCTCTTCCGGTAACCTGCTAAATTCATGCGCATCACGGTCCCATTACAACACAGACATAACCATCAAACTGGACTTATTTCATTGTATGAGGCTCCGTGAGTGTCTCTGAGCATCATCCTCTGTACAGTTCCTTTGCCCAGTTTCTGTCTGCTGCCTTGTATGTGGTGGATCAAGAAGACCTGCGGATGCTTAAAGATGCTTACACGTTTTGTGGAATTCACCCTGCCAACCCCTTGCAACAGCACATTCGTGAACACTGCAGAACGAGAATTCCACAGCCTGAGGAGCTCATTCATTGGGTTGAGGGACTTTTCCGGCACTTTCACCTCACTTGATCCAAAAAAGATCCAAATGGTTTTCCTCTCTTTAAGCCCTCTATGCTGAAGGCGGTTCATCCTGCGAGGTTGCCTCAGTGATCCTGAGGTGGAAGGTGCAATCTTGTACCGGCATGGAGGGATGGTGCAGCTTAACCATGTCCAGGGTGAAGGAGCTGAAGTTCCAGTTTGGATCCCCATTAGAGGCACATTCCAACAGGAAGGCTACCACTTCCATCAAGCGCACTGGGTATGGAACATGTGTTTCCATAGAGCTGTTTCAATCTCAGGGGATGACTCCAGCCAAAGTGTTTCGGTTTCCAGCATGCCCTCCTGGTGACGTTGCTTCTGAATTAGACGCATCAGTACCTGAACCCAAGCCTAAGCCAGGTAAACATTTAACAAACGTAAAAAAAAAAGTAAAAATGACAAAAATTAAGCATCACCAGCATTAATTAAAATATGTTTCTCTTAATTCTATGTATCTTATACATTCTTGTAGCTCTCTTCTCACAATGATTAATGGGTCACTTACTAGCCTTTTAGATAGCAGATAGCAGTAATACCTTAATCTAAAGATCTAACCATCTATTTTCATTGTTAGAAACTTAGATTTTACCTATATGATTACAGGAGTTCTTTTTGTTTCTTTCTATCAGGGCCAGAATGACTCACTGCACTCTTGTTTTTTGCTGTTACAGAAAGCACATACCCACCACCTCTGCCTCAGCTGTCCTCACCAACCGGCGCTCGCACTGGACTTGTGGAGACTGGAGGCAGGATCTTTGTTTTGGACCACAAGCGTTGGCCAGCCCCTATGGAGAAGGTCATTGACGACCTGTTTAATAAGCACCGTGGACATAAGGACATGCTCGAGCTTGTGGACCAAGATTATGCTGCTCTAGTTCACAACTCATGTAAAGGACAAAATAACATGCTCCACCCAACAACCAGTTCACATTGCACAGTACCTAAAGCATCTCAGCAAGCTGATGAACAACACCTCTTCATTGAACACAAGCCTATGACTGTGCCAGTTGTTACCATGCCTGTCTCAGTAGTGAAAGTTTTTTTCTATGTACAAGGATCTGGGCATGGAGAAGGACATGACCTGGAGAGAGTTTCAAGATTCTCCATTTTATGAGATGGAAAGAAAAAGATGGGAGACGGAAAAGAGAAAATAAGAAAAGGGGAGACTGACAGTGGTTTCTCAAGTGTATATTTTCTGTCTCTTTAGGATCGTTCTTTATAGTACTTTTATAAATATTTTGCCCTTTGTCAAAGTGAAAAAGTAATTTTCGAAAATGTTCACTCATCTGACATCTGATATTTTTTCATGTATCCATATGTATATTGACCTATTTTATCTTTCCGTTGAAATCTGTAAGACATTCTGGTGGCCACATTTATTCTAAACATTCATTCTTCCGTAAAAGGAGAAGGTAAAATTATTTAAATATCCTTTTTTGTAAATTGTATACATGATTAGCATTCAGCTTTATGATGGTTGCCATGTTATTGTTGCCAAGAGTGTTCAATATTTGTTAAAATGTAATAATTTCTGCATGCCTCATTAAGAAAAGTAAATACTGTAATGTATAGTAAAAAGTAAAAGACAAATTAATGAGTGTGGAGATATTCATATAGTCAGTCATATTATTTAATAGCATCAAACCAATTTTTGGATATAACCATATCATTACATTATCAAGTAATGCTTCATTACTAAATGCATGTTTGCATTTAAGAAATTCTATTTCTTTTTCTAAAGGTATCAAACACATTAGAACTTACCCCACAGTTGGTAAAATTTAATGATATTCATAAGTAAAAAGTGTAAAACAACAGAATTCACATTTATAAAATTTTCACCCAGTTAAAAAAAACACTGGCTATCACTGAGTAGCTATACACGACTGGCACCCGCGATCCCCGGTCTTGCGCGTGACAGGCGGAGATACTGTCCACAATACTAACGAGGAGTCAATGCGGGTCTTGCAACGACATTTCTTTTTTTAATAGAATTGTTCCGTAACCATTGGAAGACCACGCTCGTGGTGTGTTTATCGCATGTTGACGAAAAGGTTCTGCTCATCACCTGTCAGAAAATCAAACCCCTGTCTTCCAATGTGGAGATACTATCCACTATACTAATGAGGAGACAATGCAGGTGTTGCAACAACATTTTTTATTTTTTTTTTAATAGAATTGTTCTGTAACCATTGGAAGACCACGCTCGTGGTGTGTTTTCACCATGGGTTGACGAAAAAGTTACTCTCCTCCCCGTCGGGGAATCGAACCCCGGTCTTCCGCGTGACAGGCGGAGATACTGTCCACTATACTAACGAGGAGTGCACGTCTATTCTCATGTATTGGATTTATAAGTTGTAACTATAGTACTATAATAATTTCTCATCGTTGATGTAGGTGACCTAGATTTAAATCCCAGTCAATGCCCAAACCCCAGCCTGGGTGCAGTGCCAATCCCAAGAATAACAAAAAGTTAATACCTCAATACTACCTTTTAAACAATCAAATATTAATTTGTAATACAATATCTTAATATCTGCTCTAAGATTTATGACGTCACCTTATAGTATTGGCACTCTTCATTAGTATAGTGGACAGTATCTCTGCCTGTCATGCAAAAGACTGAGGTTAGATTCATTGATGGGGAGAAAAAATCTTTTTGTGAACAGACAGTGATGAAGTACTGTAGTTGGCTCACTGACCAAAATGCACATGTGCTGTTGAATATTTGTCATAATATAATACATTTTTAATGATCTGTACCAGGACACTGGGTCAGTCTGGTCTTGGATGTACATTTTAAACTACCTCCAAAATTCATATCCCCATTTCCATTCTCCTGGACATATTTTTGTGTTTAATTATTAGCAAAATAAACATACTGTACAATTAACTGAATGTATACACCGTGTATATGCAACTCTTCTTCTGTCAAGTGCCATTTCTCCCCCTCACATTCCTCTCAAGGTTCTCCCATTACCCAGCAATCTCTGCTTTCAGTGTGTCGAATCACTTGATTCGTCTCACCAATAAGAGTCGACTCTTCCTGCTCCTTAACAGCTCGTGTTTAATTGAAACTTTTTACCTTGTAATAAGCAAAAAAAAGTCCCTCTTATTATGTACACAACATATTAAACAAACATCGGTTCATATGCAAGTCGACTCCAGTTCACCTAAAAGATTCAATTTGGTGAGTCGACTCACTCGTGAAAGACATCACTATTTTATGATTTATATGCTTTATTTAATAATAAAGTCGGAATACACTCTCTTGTATATGGGAGAGAAAAGAGATATGAACAAAGATACCCAATCGTGAGGACAAAATATTGTATTATTCTATTCAGGTAGTCACTGTTGCAAAAGCAGCCAAATTTGCTGCTCCGCCATGTTTCTACCACGTGTTAGCTTACTTACAGCAGAAACTCCAAAGCAATGCTGCCATCTACTGGATGTTACAAAGAACGACACTACATTTTTCATACCGATCAAAGTACAGTGTAATTTGCTTCAGATCATGTCAGAATTTGTGAAACACTTCTGAAGTAGCAAAATAAATACATTTATATTTTTTACTTAATGAATGAATGCTGGGCTTATAATCTCAGGAGTTAAGTCTCCTGAGATAGGCTCTGGATTTCTGTCGACCTTGCACAGGATAAGCGGTATAGAAGCTGAATGAATGAATGAATAAATTAGGTTTGTACCCAAAATTATAAAAATGTTACTATCATTATGTTGCTTGAGAAGCAGTTATCCTTACAATGCATAAACAACATGAGTTCAGTCATTTATTAAAATCATATTTTAAAACAATAGTAATAGTATTTTATAAGTGTCTGCTTCTGCTAAGCTAATTTAAACTAACGAGTTAAGTACAAAGGCTAATTTTTATGTTCAGAGTGAGATGGAAGAACATATTTTTATCCCTTTTTGTCGACACTCAAAAACGTTATGACTACAGTCCAACTTTAAAGTATGATCCATTTTCAATTCACTTATCACAGGCAGGCCTGGAGCCTATCCCAGGGAACTTAAAGCACAATGTGGGGTACACACTGGATGGTGTGCCAAGGACAAACAATTACAAACCCCAGGAACTTCGGAATTAAAAAAATTAATGTAAGTCTTCTGTATGTCTTTGGAATCCCTCCAAGCTCAGGGAAAGCATGCAAACTCCACACAGACAGAGCGAAGAAGAAATTCAAACCCCCTTGTGGTGTGTGTGAGGCTACAATCCTAACCACATTTAAATGAAAAAAATAATAAATCTAATCTTAAAATGCCATCAGAAGCGTCAAAAATTTCCATAAAATGTTCTGATATTACTTATAACTAACAAATAAACGTGAGTGAATGAAGTGATGGCGCAAAAAAAAAAGGCAGCAAACTATTTTTCACCTTTTGATGACTGTATTATCTTAGCAAAAACTTTAGCCAGTCACTCCTTTACAAACAAACATCATAATCAAACCAATGTAACAAAAGTGCTCTTCACTATTCACAGGGAGACGAAAATCATTGAGCGTAGAAAAATATGGTGCGTCAAGTGTACATGTTCACTCCAGTTCAACAAGGAAGTCTGGATTTGCTGAATTCCTGACCTCTGACAACGAAAAGCCAAGGAAAATTCTCAGTTCGTCTCAAAATTCCTGCACCTGAACTCAGAATAGTATTGCCGGTATTCAAATGGTTCAGCAGTTTTAACGAAAAGGAATGAACTTTTTTCATACAGCATCTTCATTTGGAAGTGACCACAAAAGCTTGCCATGAACGAAGCCAATAATGCTACCCGCCATACAGTTATACAGTTATTTAACGTCAAATCCTGTCACTATCAATCTCCAATCATACATAAATACTTAAAAATATTGTTTATCAATAAATCATTTGGTTAAATAACCAGAAAAATCTGTTTCTTTGTACTACATGCACATTTGTCCTTAAACTAACTACATTTTAGAGTATGTACTTAGTACTTCTACTTGAGTAAAAAATTTAAGTGGTACTCCTACTTTAAGTGGCATACATTTTTCAGCAAGTACTTGTATTTTTACTGGAGTATTGTGTTTGTGTACTTCTGCCACCTCTGGGTAGTATCTCAACCACAAGTACAGGGAAACCTTGGATCACGAGCATAATTCGTTCAGGAAGCTGGCTTGTATTCCAAAACACTCCAATTAAACCAAATTGAATTTTCCCATAAGAAATAATGGAAAAATTATTCATTCCACAGCCCAAGAAAATAAATACATAAAAATAATTAACCTGCACGTTACCTTTAAAAAAAAAGTAAAACATAAATCCAGACAAATAAGTGTTTCCGTTTGTGGGTGAAGCTAAAGTAAGGAGCCGCTCCCAATCTCCACTTATACACACTTCACACACACAACGGAAACACTGTTTTATCGGAAAAATAAACAAGAAATCCCTCTAATGACACTTGATTGAGCGACACACTAACGGAATCACTGCTGTAAAGTAAAACTAAAACAAATTAACCTGCACTTCACCCTTGAAAAGAATCGCGACAGAGCAGTGTTTCTGTGTAGAGTGAAGAGTTTATAAAGATGATAAAGTGGTTAGCTGTCTTATTTTCGGCGAAGTACATTAATGAAACATTACGAAATAAAGTAATAACTTACACGTGCATCCTGTTCTTGGTTTGAGTAGGTAAAACTTCCGTTGTAATTAACTCAGATTGCGCAAAAGGTGTGCAATGCTGAGCTACTTGAGTGCTGCGCTCCTGGAGGACTGTGATTGGTTGAATGGTGAGGTCGCATCTGATTGGCTAAAGAGCACGAACGACCCACGTTGCTGCCAGCAAAGTCTCAAAAACACACACAAATCCAGGGCGATTCACACAGGAAAGATTATTTTCACATTCAAAGTCCATGATACACTCGTGAATTTTAAACATTCAAAAAACTGTGTACAAAATTTACATCTGTGAATTGTGTTTTGCATTTGTGAAACGTATATTATGAATATATATATTTATTTTGTGCACGTGAGTTGTTTTTTTTGTGAATATATATATATTTTTCGTGCACGTGACTTGGGTTACACACATGTGAATTGGGTTACGCACGTGTGCATCGTGTCTCTTGTGTGAATTATTAATGAGACTATTTTCCTTCCATAGTTTTAAACTTCATTTTGTTCTCATATAAAGCACGCACAAGTCACACGTAGCTGTTATACACCGTCTGGTTGGAAACAAACACACGTGTAAATGCTCTGACGCTGATTAATGAACACAGCTCTGGTTTTTACAAGTAGAAGTAAAAAGTAGTCGTCCAAAATATTACTCACGTAAGAATAAAAAAAGTGTTCGGTGAAAAGATACTCAAGTATTGAGTAAATGTTTCAATCGTATGTCCGATTTATATATTTTTTTAGAAATTATCATAATTATATAATCTACTTATATATTCATAGACTGTTAGAGTAACATTATATACACAATTAAAGTTAACATATAATCACACAAACATGAAAAAAAGCATTTTATACTCACCGCAAGACTGTACACTAACCACAGGACCCCACTAGTGGCAGCGTGGATTTATGGGAGTTCAGCAAAATTAGAGAAAGATGTGGAAACTTTTGTTTGTTTATGCGCAGTGAGTGAATGTAGGACGGATTCACAGGCAGGATGGATTTATATATTGTAGAAAACCGGCTGGAGATTCCCAAGCACACTGTGAGTCATGTGATCATTGTTGCTGTTGCGTCTGATTGGTGAAACAGTCGTGTGGTAGATCCACCGGCTGCATGTGTAGAATAAATGGTTATAAAAGTAACGAGTCGAGTGTAGCGGAGCGAGAGAAGCGTTTCTTCTTCACAAATCTACTCAAGTAAAAGTATAAAGTATGATGCAGTAAAACTACAGAAGTACATTTACTTCAAAAAGTTACTCAAGTAAATGTAACGCCTTACTACCCACCTCTGACATTTGGGCAGGTAGTGTGTGTGTGTGTGTGTGTGTGTGTGTGTCTCACCTAATATCAGTACCTGACCTCCAGCGCTGGCAGAAATACACAAACTCAATACTCAAGTAAAAGTTCTGGCCTAAAGTAATGTCCTCTAAAAGGTACTTTCAGTACCGGTTCTAAAGCTTACTGGGTATACTGTGTGTGTGTGTGTGTGTGTGTGTGTGTGTGTGTGTGTGTGAGAGAGAGAGACACACACACTCCATGTTCATGATATACATTACAGAACACACATGATAGTAATCAAAGACATTTATTATATTTTACATTAAAAGGGGAAAAGTATCCACAAGAATGGAATGTTGTGGAGGGGGCGGAGCCTGTTCCTGACGAGGTGGCGGTCGGGTGTGTGTGTGTTCGTCACACAGCAATCTTTGTGTTGCGGAAGCTGGAGTTGTCCCTGAGACAGAGAGAGAAACACCTGGATCAGATATGAGTACACTGTGTGTGTGTGTGTGTGTGTGTGTGTGTGTGTGTGTGTGTGTGTGTGTGTGTGTGTGCATACTTGAGGCTGTCGTTGTGTGTTTTGTACTCCATGATGGTGTTCGGCGGGAGGTTGAGGACTCGGCGTAGTGTGTCTCTGATGCGCGACGTCGTCACCTGATCGCTTGCTGTTTTATTCCAGATGGACAAGATGTCCTCCTGCATCACACACACACACACACACACACACACACACACACACACAAAACCATTTATTAATGTGGGGAAAATAAGTATTCAGTCAGCAACAATTGTGTAAGTTCTCCCACTTAAACAGATGATAGAGGCTGTAATTTTTATCATATTTATACCTCGACTGTCAGAGACAAAATAAGAAAATAAATCCAGAAAATCACATTGTAGGATTTTTAATGAATTCATTTGCAAATTATGGTGGAAAATAAGTATTTGGCCAATAACAAAATTTCATCTCAATACTTTGTTATAAACCCTTTGTTGGTAATGACGGAGGTCAGACGTTTTCTGTAAGTCTTCACAAGGTCTTCACACACTGTTGCTGGTATTTTGGTCCAGTCCTCCATCAGATCTCCTCTAGAGCAGTGATGTTTTGGGGCTGTCG
>JAQMYJ010000037.1:34373130-34388651 GCA_030014305.1 Clarias laeviceps
ACGTGAATTGGGTTTCACGCATGTGAATTGGGATACGCATGTGTGCATCGTGTCTTTTGTGTGAATTATTAATGAGAGTATTTTGCTTCCATACTAATAAGACTTGCTTTTGCTTTATTCATCACGCGCGCTGTACACACACGCATACAGACACAAAATAAAAGATGTTTTACACACACACGATCACAGTGTTATAGTAAACAGTACTTGCGTATACGCATGTTGATTATACCAGTAAGAGATGCGCACTAAGACTCAGCAGGGGAGTCGATTACCCACAATTCCTCAGCGCAAGAGAGGGAAAAACTGTTGGCACAGTTGTGATCACGTGACGCTCGGCATCAAAACAAGAACCGCATGAGTGATACATGATACTCGGCACTCGTAAACCAAGACTTTTTCAAGTCAAAATGTATTAAAAAATCTTTGCTCGTCTTGTGGAACACTCGCAACCCGCGTTACTCACAATCCGAGGTTTCAATGTACTTCCAAGTTCAAAGAAGAACGCCAAATGACCATGAGTGAACGCCTCAACATGACTAAATAAAGCAGCACTTGTTACCTTTTAAATGAATTATAGGGTACTTTTAACCTAATCAACATCCAGGCATATAATTTGTAATTTAATAGACAGCAAAATGTAACTTTAGGTATTTACAAAAGGCACATTTTATTTAGAAATTTTTTTAATATATACTAAATATAAAAAAATTTGGGACGATATTTTGCCACAAGGTCTCAATTTAGGAATAGGGTTCATCCACATGCTTTCCAGCACATCGGGTGATGGATACACCCCATGCTGGAGATATCCGTTATTTCTGTGGTAGTTACTTATGGGGTTGGGTTGCCAGCTCGATGACCAATTGATAGGCAGTCCAACACACAAACTTCCGAACATACAACACACAAGTAAATCAATGCAGGCATCCAAAATATGCAATAATCATCTTTGTACAGTTGACATTGAAATGTGTCTACTACTCATGCCCTGTGAATCCTTCATAACGGCTTTCTGATTGCTGAGGCTGGTGACTCTAAATGAATGTCTCCTCTGCAGCAGAGGTAAGTTTTGGTCTTGCTTTCCTGGGAAGGTCTTCATGAAAGGCAGTTTCATATCATGGTGCTTGGGTTTTGCAAAGGCACTTGACAATACTGTTCTTGCAAGAACTGTTCCAGAACAGCTGTGTGTATGCATATACATAAGTGAAATTAAGACTTTTTTAACAAAATGTCTTTTTTTCCCCACATATAGTTTATATATATTCACTTTTTATGGAAACGAAATGTGCCTTTTGTAAATAGTAAATACCTAATATACGCACAATAAATATCTATAATGCGTAAATACACTTTTTGGAGAGGAGGAAAACTACTCAGTTCACTTGCCTATAAAGCTCTGTGTACACAGTCGGCGCGCGTTCACGCCGAAGGCATGCGCGCTCCCGTTTGGCAGCTCCACGTCGACATTCCTTCAAGTAACCGCAAACAAGCGGGGGGTCTGCGGGCACGAGCACGACTGCAGCCGGTGTGTGTGTGGGCACAATATAACGAGTGCATGATACTCGATTAGGACAGAAAAACCTCGGGAATAACTTTTATTGCTTTGTGAAGTTTTAGACTTTTTTTTTTTTTTGGAGATGCAGCACCCAAAGTGGCTTACAGCTCTGGACACTCGAGTGAGCAGTCAGGTTGGTGGATTTACTTCATTCCTAATGCTTCTTAAACATTCCTGGAAGTATAAAAGGTAGTAAAAGGTAAAAATGCTTCTATATAAGACTATTATGTCATCAAATATACATATCTTTTGTAGGCTACTTAATTTAACTTTTATAATGAAGCACTTAAAACCTTAAAGGTCATCTATGTACCTGTGAGTGTGGAAAAATAAACCAACTTTTTGTCTAAAATGTGTTTAATAATTAATTTGATTAGTATCTAAGCATAGTTTAATAAAAGTTTGATTAGTAGCTATAGGATGGTCGTGATGTGTTAATGAATGAAAACCCTTTGGAAGAGAAGTTGATGAATGATCATTATTGCTTAGAATGAAATTCCAAAATACAAACTTACAACAACATACAAATTCTTATAACGTAATGAATAGTTAATGACTCAATAAACAGTCATGCATTTCAAGGAATGTCATTTCACTCAAATCATGAACACCATCTGTGTTTTTTCCCAGGATCAGTGGAACCAGGTGTGACTGACCCAGACCGTGCCTGAAGCCTGTTGCCTTCTAATACAAATCTAAACATTTTTATGTTCACGTTTTTATTTTCCAATTTTGACGTAACTTAAACAAGATACTCATAATTAAAAAATAACTATGCTATGTCTAGACTACCATTCTGATGAAGTAGCTAATTTCTGTACATGCTAATAAGAAAAAGCAATGTTAGCTGACCACAATAATCTTAGCCGAACACAGGATGTTGAGGTAATCATAATACTTTATTAACTTAGCGAAAACTTGAAATATCTTTGTAAGTTTAGCCAGTCTCTGATTTCCAAACTTCACCATTAAACTTATGTAACATAAAAGACACTTCAGCATTTAGCTGACTGCATGTTAGCTGATCGCAAAAATCTTAGCTAATTACAGTAATGTTGGCTGTTCACAGTAATGTTAGCTGATCGTATATTAGCTAATGACAGTAAAGAATGGGTGTAATCTTAGCTGATTACATTAATGTCATCTGATCGCAGTAATGTTAGCTGATCATATATTAGCTGATCGCAGTAATGTTAACTAATAACAGTAATGTTATGTGATCTCAATAATGATATCTAGTAGCAGTATTTCAGACTGATTGCTATAATAGTAGCTGATAACGTTATCTGATCACTGTAATGTTAGCTAAATGCAGTAATGTTAAAAGAGCCATATATGCAGAGAGGGCTCACGTCTAACTAGCTAGTTTTCTCATGCCACCCCACTTAAACACCTACTCTGAAACACTGGGTATAAGCTAATGTGTAAAACACCTGAGCTCCTCAGACAAAGTTCTGTGGTCCACTCTGACCGTGTGAGTGTGTGGTCAGTGCATTACAGAGCTTTGCTTTAAGAGCTACAAACAACTGGTAATTCAGACTACAAACCCTAGTTTGCACCCACATAAAGGATCTAAACCTCATTTTAGGTATATTATTGAATATTAAATGTCACCCTCATAACTGTTGAATTAAGAGTAAATGTATTTGTATTTAATTGTGATTAAAGATGAAATTAAGTTGGAGAAAAAAAATACAATTCTGTTTTGTTGACGTAAAAAAAACAAATGTTTGATTAGTAGAATGGCATAGTAGAATGTTAAATTTAGTTTTCTTTGGCCCTTACAACACATTGGATCCTACACAGTGTGCTATATGTGGTTCAAAGAGGTCTATTTGAAATTTAATCAATAAGTAACCTACAGTCAGGAATCATGTACATCACCATAATATTTTACAAACATTTTCTGGTGTCAAAATAAAAATAAAGGTTTTTCAGTAAAATGTAGGACCTTAAAAGAATGTAATCAAAGAACAGCACTATCATTAACACTATTAAATAAAGGTGCATTCGATTTAATTACTCCACGTACCCAGGATTAGATTTCCAACCTACCTTTAAGTAGGTGGGTTTGATGTTTGAGTGAATTTTTTTTTCCTTCAACCTAATCCTCACCACCCCTAATAAAATGTCCACACATGTTCGTGAAGCTTTGCCCCTGGGCTGGGTGGTGGCCCATCAAGCTCACTGTGTTATATAAATAAATAAATAAAAACATAAGGCACACAAATACATTACAGACCAGGGCCCGTATTCACAAAGCTTCTTAAGCCTAAAAGTTGCTTCTAGTGACGAAATTCTAAGAAAAATCTTAAGACACTTTCTTAGAATTTCCCCTTAAATTTGGGACTTAATCTTAGTAAAGAAAAAAATGATTCACGAAGCATCTTATCCCTAAAAACAGCTCCTAAGGTAAAAATTGTTAAGAGTAGCGATGAGGACTTTTAGGAGGCTTAAGAGCTTCTATAGCAGAGGACAAAATGGCAGAAAGAATTGCTCTTCTGTCCAATTTGATTTTCTTGTTGTTTTACTTCCTTCTACCTCTCTTGTAGTGTTGACTACATACGATCCAAAAGTGCAACTTTTAAAGTATTAAAAAATAAAATAAAAGCTATTTTACACCTTTAATGTTGTTATTCATTAATTGTACTTTTAAAATGTTCATCACTCTGATTGTTAGCTTGCATTATTATTATTTTAATAATCTTCTAGTTCTTATATGATTAATATATAGACAGTTTATGCTTGTTTTTTTGTTTTATACCTTTGCAATTTTTAAAGCTTATGTAAAGCACAAATTGAAAAATACTATATAGTACTAATTATTGTATAGTTTTAGATTAAGTGCTTGTATGTTCAAGTCAAACCGGGACTTTTGATTTGCCAGAATACATTTCTATTTCTCTATATAATCCTCTAAGGTTAGGGTGCTAACGCTCTTATCCTAGCATTTCATTAAGACCTGTTTCATTTTTAAAGCGTTGGTCTCCCAGGAACTCTTTTAATGGCCCAGACATATGGAAATTGCTTGGCGCAAGGGCAGGACTGTGCAGAGGATGTGGCATTTACTCACAGCCGAGTTCCTGTAACGTGCAAGCAGTGTCAGTGAATGATGTATGTGCGTACAGGTGTTGACATCAGTGCATCATGCGTCTCTTCCACAAGTCAGCAACAAGGTATTCGTTAATTTTCAGGTGTTCCACCTACTGAATGTTCACTGGAACAACTACATTGGTCTCCGAGCCACCTCAGCCAGGATCGTCATTCGCCGAAGTACAGCCTTCTTTAAAGCACTTGCACCGTTCAAACGTTTTACTGTGGCTAAGAGTCTCAACACTGAACTGTGCTTGCAGTCTTCACAAATAGACTTAAACATGAAATTTACTAAAATTCACAAGTAAAAGGAAGTAGCATGCAATTTAGGACACACACACAATCACCCACCCACTCTGTCACAGTATTTCTCATTGGAAAGCAGCGACTCTAGCCTAGTCAGCAGTTCATTGTTTTAATCAGGCAGTCTGAATGGACTTGGCACTCAATCTACAATTTACAATCTGAGAAAATCCACTCATTTCATTCTAACTGATAAGGACTTCTGTATATATTTAAGGTATAATTAGTGGACTCTGAGTTGAAGCAGAGGGTACATATGCTGAAAAACATTCACAAACGCATTTGTAATTTAAAGGTAAAAGGAGATTTTAAACCCAAGTATCTGTGTGCATACATCTCTGACAAAAAAAAAAAGTATCCGTGCCTGTCTAAGCTCACTGTAAACCTTTTATTTGTTAATTAGTGAATCGAGTTTCCATCCCTTTTGCAAGTTGTCCTTTATATGTCATCTTTTTTAGGGCAAGTGTACATCTGTGAAAAAGCAAGACATCAGTACATGATATGAGGATTTATAGATATGTAGGATATCTTTTATTGTACACGTTGTTCTCTACAGAAACATGCATAAAACAAAAACATTTTTTTTACTGGTTTTTAAATTTCATCATCTGGTACACAAGTTGTCATAGCAACTGCTAAGCACATCAACATTTGCAGTCACAATGTAACTCAATCCACATTCAGACATTATAGTTAAATAACCTGGCGTTCAGCAGGACAGAAAGACATATGGGAAAGCTGCACTGCTGAGACAGTGGGACATCAGCAACCTGCCATGGCTCGATGTCCAAAATTCAACAGTCCGGGATGTTTAGTGATGTGATAAATTGTTCAACTAGGTACTGTTAAAAGACCCCAAAACCCCCAAAAGATTACAGATGTTTAAATTTAAATATCTTCACGGCCCTGAGCAGTGTTACGATGTGGCAGACTTCAAATATGCGATAAGGTCTGCACGCTCGGCCTTCTTCTTGATGCCGGCAAAGATCATTTTCGTGCCAGGAATGTATTTCTTGGGGTTCTCCAAGTACTCCATCAGAGTATCATCTTTCCAAACGATGCCTTAAAATTACACGTAAAAAGAAAGACATTAAATATAGATTGGAGGCTTGAGCAAGGCAACACTACAAAGCAAAAAGGTAGGCGCGTACACGCGACTTTCACAGGAAATGGAAATACCTTTGCTCTTGTTGGCATCTGTGTAGGAGAAGCCTGGTGCCTGGCCCGTCATGCGTCCAAACAGACCCCAGAGATTGGGTCCGACCTTGTGCTTGCCACCCTTCTCGACAGTGTGGCACTGGGCACACTTCTGCACAAAGACTTTCTTTCCCTTTTCAATGTCACCCATAGTGGTCTAAAAGAAAAGATCAAGGAATGTTAAATACTCAAGCATACAAAGTTCAACAGATTCTGTCTAACAGAATTATGATGCTATAATAAAGGCAGCCTCAGGTCATTCAAGGTGAAAGTACCAGTATATTTCATACTCCTCATTGTTTTACACACAAAAAACCACAGAGACATCATCTACACCTTAATAAGCTTAAAAACGACACCAAATACGTAAAGAACAAGAAGCCGGGTTGATGACGTCACTGGGAGATAGAAAATGCTAACAGGTAAACGAACAAGAATAAAAAGTAAAAAAAAAAAATCTATTAGCGATCTAAAACAAAACAAAAAAAGAAGTAAAATGCTATATGGTATGAAATTGTAAAGCTATTTTGGTTTGAAAGATGTCTTAGATAAGGGATCGTGGCTAGTCGCACAGCTAGCTAGCTAGTCAAGACACAAGGTCGCGCGTGAACTCCATTATTCTCACAATTATTAAGAAAGGACGTGGACAGTTAATAGACATCCCTGGTGATAAAAATATATATATAATGTTGTCTCTTATATAGCCGTGAGGATGAACAGATAACCCGGTTTAACAGTCTTCGTTCCTTAAGAAACAAAAAGCCGGTTAGCTTGCCGGGCTTTGATGATAAGCCAGACCAAAAACTTTCACACTTCCACAGAATTAAACCTGATGCTTAAATCAAAATTCACAACTTGATGCACAACAAACCTGAAATTTGTCATCTTAGCCAACTATACTGTATGAATAGCGTGCGAAAATACCGGCTCGCGCACTAGCTAGCTAGCTAGTAAGCTAATCTTGAACACTGCTGCTTAACTTGATTGAATATGTAAGTTAAATGTAAAGGAAAATACGCACATATAGATATGTTCTATACAAATAATTATTACCTTTTAAACAGGAGAGATTGTTGGCTCGAAGCGGCTTCTTATCTTCCGGACACCGGACACTGTACTGCACGAGTGCTTAGGAAGGTCACTAGATTTTACAGGCTCGTAAAAATGACGTCACGACGCACGGACAAACGCTTACGTGCCTCACGTAAGCTACGCACACTACTCACTAAAGAGTAGTAATAAAGCGCTGTGAGGTGGCGTAACGATGTAGGACACTGTTTAGCACGCTAGTATGCGAGTGTCTGCGCGTCAGTCTGTCCTTCTATGGAGAAGCGGGATTGATTGACAGCCAGAGATGATGAAGGGAGGTGTTTAGAGTTGCCAGATCCGTTGTTTTAGCGAGCTAACGAACGAACGAACAAACAAAAAACCCACAGTTAAGGGTATAGCAGAAATTACTCCAAGTACAACCTCTGGGTATTATTATTATTATTATTATTATTATTATTAGCAGTAGTAATAGCAATTAGAGTAGTAGTAGTTGTGGTTTTGGTAACAGTAGTAATAATAGTAATAATCTAATAATACAAGGCATTTTGTCAAAACAGTTTTTTTTTGTATAAGGTATACATACTGTACAACATATTTGCATAATATAATTAGTTTTCTCACCGGAAAACATTATTATTATTGTTATTAATATTATTATTGTTGTTGTTGTTGATGATGTAATTTTCTTATTATTTTTCTTATTGTTGTTTTTATTATTTTGCTATTATTATTATTATTATTAGTAACAGTAGTAATAATCTAACAATACAAGGCGTTTTTGTTTGTATAAGTTATACATACAACATAATTGCATTATGTAATGTGTTTTTAGCCCGGGGAAACGTTATTATTATTGTTGTTGTAAATGTAATGTGTTTTCACTGAGGGAATGATGATGTTGTTGGTCTTTCGGCTGCTCCCAGCAAGGGGTCGCCACAGCGGAATACCCAGTCCGCACTACAACTTGGCACAGGTTTTTATGCCGGATGCCCTTCCTGACGCAACCCTCCCATTTTATCCGGGCTTGGGACCGGCACTGCATCCAGTGGCTGGGGTTTGGGCACTGGCTGGGAATCGAACCCGGGCCTTCCGCATGGCAGGTGAAACACCTACCACTGAGCCACCAGTGCCCATCAGGGAATGATGATGATGGTGACAATTATTATTAGTAGTAGTAGTAGTAGTAGTAGTAGTAGTAGTAGTAGTAGTAGTAGTAGTAGTAGTAGTAATAATAATAATAGTGCCTTGTAATAATCTAATAATACAAGGCATTCTGTCAGAACATTTTTGTTTGTATAAGTTATACATAGAGCAAATTTGCAAAATGTAATGTGTTTTCACTCAGAGGATGATGATGATGGTGACAATTATTATTATTGTTGTTATTATTATTATTATTAGTAGTAGTAGTAGTAGTAGTAGTAGTAGTGGTGGTGGTAACAGTAGCAATAGTAGTAATAATCTAATAATACAAGGCAATTTGTCAAAACATTTTTGTTTGTATAAGTTATACTTGCTGTACAGCATATTTGCATAATGTAATGATTTAGACAGGGAAACATTATTATTATTATTATTATTATTATTATTATGTTGTTGTTGTTGTTGTTGATAGCACACATCCTTTATCTAAATTAATTTTCAAATAGATCATAAAAAAACTTTAAAGCATAATAAACACAGCCACTAAACATTATGTAATTTTTACTGTTTTTCCTATTATAATATGGGCAGACACATCACTATGCAAATTATTAGCAAAAATATTGCAAAGCTTTGCAAGGGGAGTTGTTATTTTTGTTTTGACATTTTTGCTTTGCCAAAAAAATACACATATTACATACTTAAGTCCATAGTCTATAGTGTAAGCATTTAGTGCATACTGTGCCTTGTGAAAAGTTACACCTTAAATACTGGATAGTGACCTCTAGGCTCTGTTTCATACTCAGTGCCCTTGGAATTGTCCTCACTTTATCCTTTCTCTTTCCACTAACCTTGTGAGTGGCTGTAATGAGATCTCTTTGGTGTGTATGCTTGCGCAAGGAAGTAGTGCAATAATCCGATAGGTGGAGCTATCACAAAGACTACTCAGTTGTAGCCCTATTTAGTGCTTATATAATGTGTGTCTTTGCTATGTCAAAAAATTTCTGTATAACAGGACTCATCATGGCACATACAAATATATGATAAAAATTCATATGTCAGTCACCTAATGTTATACACCAGCTAAACTCGCTGTAAACGCTGTAAAATTATTTCTGTGATTTCTAATTGTATCTATAATATGTTGACTTCAAATCACATACTTCAATGTGATTTTAAGGTAGCCTTGTGTTATTGTGTTCTGCTAAAGCAGGAAAGCAGCTTTGTATGGCTAAAGTTTCACATATTAATTTCTTCCATTGTCATCTTAAATTTTAGTTTAAAAAAAAATCACAGGTTTAATAATTTTAGATTGTGAAGTTGTTTAAGCGCAGTACATCTTTAAAGCTGAGGTGAGGCTAGTCAAAAGTAGATTATGCTAATTTAGCTAGGAAGGTCATGTTTGCTAGCTAGCCTGGTAATTTAAATAAACAAGCCATATAGATTATTTTGAATGCTGTATTAACGACAGTGACTCTTAGATTTTGTTCCAGTTGTTTGAATATTTCAGTTTAACAGTATCTTATTGTTAATTAAATTGTAATTCTCTTTTCCTTTTTTTTTTTCTTTTTTCTTTAGCTCCCCGTTATTGTGTAATTTAACAGCCTGGGCTTGTTCTTGTGTAAACTGACAGAAGTTACCTCAATTAAAACATTTTTACCAGTTTGTCTTGTTAGTTTTTTATGCTCTTTCAGTTTAATTTAAGTTTTATATTTTGTCAATAAAAGTGTTAAAGCAGGAGTATAACATAAAAGGAGTGTTTTCCCCAACAGTAATATACTGATAACAATATTTCCATCCATCTAGGAACCTCTGTTTTCCAACGCTGGACCATGGAGGCCAGAAGTGACCATTGTTTTTATTCTTAGTTTTACGACCGTGGTAGGACCTCCGGTCAACATTCACTACGGGCAATTTGGAAAAGGCAGTTAAGCATGTTTTTGAACTGTGGAAGGAAACTGGATTACCTCGAGAAAAACCCACCAAGCACATGGAGAACATGCAAACTCCAATGAAACAGACCCCGAGGCGGGAATTGAACCCGGACCCTGGCGGTGCACAGGCAACAATGCTAACCACTAAGCCAACAATATTTAATACTGTTAAATATTGTTTTGTGATCCATTTTCAAAAAAAATACAGTACAATGTCTAGTAAATTAATGTCAGTTACAATTGCATCAACAATTACAAGGTTATTTTTCTAACAGTGCTCTGAGATTGAATGAACACTAAACACCATGAACAACATAACAGATGGGTATTTTAATTTTAAACACATATAATGGAAAGTGTTTGATCAGGGCTATATCAGGTGCATAGGAAATTAATTTAAAATTTAATAATCATCTGAGTAAATATTTCCAGGCAACTCATTTGTTTTAAGCAGGGGTTCATTCACGAGCCGCATGCAAATGAATCCTGTGTGTAAAACATCAATGGAAAAACATTAGACCACACATGATAACTCCCAGGAGACTTCAATTCATGTGACTTCTAAATGTATTTTACAGCAATGAATATTGAAGATTTTTGTGACCTATGAGGTGTTAGAATGACTGAAAGTTGTGGAGGTTGGTGTTTTTCTGTCCTCATGCTGACCTCATCTATCAGGGGAAAACCCATAGTGCTTCTAATCATTTTATGTTTAACACACACACACACACACACACAAGCTAAAACAGTGCTGGGTCTGTATAAAAACTTTAAACAAAAAAGTGTCAAGCTTGTCATATTGCAATAAAATTGCTTGGAAATATGTCTTGTGTGGAAAAAAACATGAAAAAAAAAAGCATTTCAACATAGGGTTAGGGTTAGCCAGCTATGTTGAAGAACCTGACTCTTAATCATATGCACCAAAAACAAGGCATGCTCAAGCAAGTCCATTTGCACCATTTTCATACTTGACAATAAAAACCAAATCCTGTACATGAGATTTAGAGACTTAAAAAATATACATGATCTTTTGTATTATGTCTCTTAAATTCTCAAATGATGTATTATTTGTATTATGGCTCTTAAATTTGATTGGTCAGAACTTAGGTGCATACAAATCGTAGTTTCAAATTAAGATGCTTGTTTTAATAGATATTTGTCTTACATTAATGAAAGGAGTCTCCAGTGCCAGTGTAGTAAAACAAAGGGTGTAGTAGGTGTGCTGGCTGCTCTAAACTTCCCTTTCTTCATCTCTTGTCTGCGGCTACTGATCTACTGATGGCCCTGACCATTAAATGAAAGAATGAAACAATGATGAATAGTATTTATAAAGCAATTTACAAAATTTCAGTAAGTTGCAAGTCAAGTTTGGCAGGAAAACAAAAGAGAGAGAGAGAGAGAGAGAGAGAGCATATTGCATAGTGCCTGTGGTTGCTTTCTAACTTGCTTTCTAAAACATTACAATCCTAACTCAGGACTAGTCACATGACCATCTGCATGTCTGAGATATCGCAGTGCTGGCCTTGTGACCTGTGTCACCTTACCAGATCATATTTCCATGATGCCTCTTAGCTTTCCAGGTTAAAATGCTTCTTTAATCTTTAGTTATATTTGTACCAATCATGCTTTTGTATATGTGGCTAGTTTGCATATAGAATTACTGAAAGAGCAAAAATGACATCCAGTAGTGAGTCACATACTGTACACCACATCTATAATTATTTCTTTTATTGTGTTTTTTCTGCATATGACTACCAGTTAAAATTTGGACACACTTTCTAAGTCAATGGTCTTTCCTGATTTTTACTTCCTTCTACATTGTAAAACAGTTGATATTGAGATGTCTCTGCTATTCATGCTCTGTAAAGCCTTCATAACGGCACTAAGCTGAGGTGCTGTTTGTTAATTGGTGATTTCTGAGGCTGAACTTCTCCTCTGCAGCAGACATACAGTAAGTTTTGGTCTTGCTTTCCTGAGAAGGTGTTCACGAGAGCCAGAACAGCTGACCATCATGTATTAAAACAGCGACTGTTGTTGCTGTTGTTGTTACTTAATTACCTAAAGCCATATGTTATTATATAGTTTTATTCAGTATTCAGTATTGTTCTAGAATGTAGAAAATAAATCCAAAATTGTGTCCAAACCAAATCTTTGGATTTGCATTTACCACTGCATTTACAGTCCTCAACATTGGCCATTTCTTTGTGCTTCATCCAAAAATTGTTTAATCAGACACCTGACTCCTACAAACCTCCTGACTTTGTGCAAGGTTGCGAGTGTAAGAATTGATGCTGGTTTAAAACCAAAGGGCAGACAAACCAAATACTGATTTGATTTAGATTTATACAATTATATTACATACATTTTGTATAAATCATACATATTCAAGTGCTGTCGTACAATAGGCTTTACTAAATAGGTCTAGCTTATTTTACTTTTATGTAATGAAGCAGGGTCAGTGGTGGTGGTTTAGCATTAGTGGTTTATGAAATGCACATAATGTGGTGACCCTGCATTACTTTCTTGGAAGCTTGGAGCACTCTAAAAAGTGTAGGATATGATAAATGCATATATATATATCTATTCCCACAGTCTGACTAGAAGACGTTGTGTGTGTCTGTCTGTAAGTGTGTTTTCACTATGAAAGTAGATAAAGCTGTTCTTATATGACTGCCCTAAAATTCTTGTGAAGTGTTCCATTTTATTTCCAGAGAATATGGAGGTCATCACAAAACAGACCTCCAGAGAGACTATGTGGCTGAGAGATGGCTAAAGATGCTAAATGTGGCTGCAAAAGGAGGCCCTACATCATAGTAATGAATTATTGTGATCTAAAACCAGACATTCCAGTTTCATAGTCCCACCCCTGTACGCCTGGCCAAGAAAATGGATCTGGGTTAAGAACCCTTCAACATATTATCAAAACCTGGAAGGATAGTGCTGAAGCATCAACTTTGTGGAAGAAATGTGATTGGAAAAAAAATCATGAATGGAGATAACTGAAGTTTCATGGTAAAAACAAATCAAGAATAAAAATATGTTTAATAGTAAGAGCATTTTCACATGCACACAATGTGATGAGAACTCACATGATTGTGACAGCTGTGTGAGAAAATGAATTGGACTTGGAATAAGGTCATGTGGTATGAAGAGTTCAAATTGACGCTTCTCCAGAACGATAAGTGCAAGAAGGGACGCGCATAAAGCGGTGCACTCATCATGCATAGTGGCCAATATACAAGCTTCTGAAGGCATCTTTAGTTGGTCAGATCTAGGCTCAGCAGCGTTATGTGGCAATAAAGTGAAGTCAGCTGATGACCTGAATGTTCAGGGTATCACATCATATCATGTACATTACATATAGATAACTTACTCCATGGTTGCCTTGCAATTTCAGGGTTAGTGGTATGACTCTCATCTCCGGTCTGTTTGCGTGGAGTTTGCATGTTCTGCATCACAGTCTAAAGACAGTCAGTGTGGGTTGATTTAATATTTTCCTATAGGTTGCCTGCAGTGTATGATCAGGTGTTTGAGTGTGTGTGCTTGTGCCCTATGACAGGTCGGTACCTCATCCATGGTGTAAATCGCCTTGTGTCCTGAGTTCTGTGGACTAGACTGTGCAGGGCCAGAGTTTGCTTTGACTCTGTGATTGGAGTAAAGAGTAGATCTGACCATAGGACATTAACCCTTTCCTTAAAGCCAAGGCTTTGGTCCCCAGAATCACTTCCTGACTTCTGATGAGGTTTTGGAAAATCTGTAATATTTTACAGACAAAAAAAACTCTAACATTTTCTCAGGCCTCGTCATATATAAAGACACCTGCTATATTTATTCATTGCAAAAAAACGTAGGTTTAAAAACACTCATGTTTGATTTTGTATTCTCTCTCTCTCTCTCTCTCACTCTCTCTCTGTCTCTTTAAAACTAGTAGGACAGAGACCCCTGCTGTATAACTCCAGTCATACAGTACTGTAATTCTTCCCCCCAGTGGCTAAATGTGAAACTCAAATTGTCAGTGAAAGGCTTTTAAATGTTCCACACTGCGAAGGTGTACATGCAGTTACAAGTGCATGAATGTCAGTTGTGCACTTTTGATGAAGGACAAATAAGTGTCTAATAAGGGGGCCTGGAGCCTATTCCAGGAGGCTTAGGGCACGAGGTGGGGTACACCCTGGACAGGGTGCCAATCCATCACAGGGCACACATACATACTCACACACTCATTCACACACAATACGGGCAATTTGGGAACGCCAGTTTTTGGACTGTGGGAGGAAACCCACCAAGCACGGGGAGAACATGCAAACTCTTTGCACACAGAAACGGGAATCAAGCCTGGCTGGGAATCAATCCGGGCCATGGAGGTGCAAGACGACAGTGCTAACCATTACACCACTGTGCCGCCCCTTGGCATTCAATGCTTTATGATTTATACATGTCTGTCTTTTCAACTGTACTGATGCAATAAGTTGTTAAAAATCGAATCAAATTGAATGTACAAATATTGTCAGATGCAAGCAATAACAAACGAGGAAGAGGCTAAGATCAGTCCAAATTCCTCCTATAAAGCAGTTGGTCGTGGGAGCTGGTCAGAAATTCTTAGGGAGGGGTAGGATTGATCAGAACTACTGTATAAGGGGAGTAGGATCAGCTAGTCAGTATTTTATGAAAAAAAAAAGTTATGTTGGTCAAAATATAATGAAGACACGGTGGCACTGGTCAGAGAAGGGGTAAAAAATGGCACTTTTCAGTCAGAGCACCTTCAGAAAAGGTGAGAAGACCAAGAGTCAGAAATATACATGGGAGGTTTTGTATGTGATTTTGTGGTTGAAGGTCAGTGTTAGAATAATATAAAGTGCTACTTTTTTAGCATTGGGCATGTGTTGATGCTGGTTAACGTTTAAAAAGGGCTGTCTGGCGTTTAAAGTGCAGATCATCCACTCTGCTATAAAATAGATAGATAGATAGATAGAAAAAAATTGCTGTTGCAACACTTGCATTGACTCCTTGTTAGTATAGTGGACAGTATCTCTGCCTGTCATGCGGAAGACTGGGGTTTGATTCCCTGACGGGGAGGAGCAGAACGTTTAGATCAGTGGTTCTCAAAGTGTGGGGCGCCCCACTAGTGGGGAATACAGACATGACAGGTGGGGCGCAAGGAACGGTAGGAAATTAGTGGAAAATAATAGGAAAGTACCTATTCTAATTCATGCTTTTCTTTATTGACAATGAAGAGAGTACTC